>JAOTQH010270744.1:0-10719 GCA_025631255.1 Cornus kousa | reverse complement strand
TCCCTTCTCTCCTTTCTTTTTTTTTTCCCTCTCTTCTCAACCTCCTACCACCACCACCCTAACCCCTCCGCCACCAACAATCACTACTTGTACTTTTAAAAATACAACAAAAGAGGAGCACCAACAATGAGAGCAAGTAGGATAAGATGTAGTAAGGTAAGAAGAATTAGTTAACGGATATACATTATTTTTAAATAACAACATATTATGCAATCATTCCTCCATATAATTATATTGCAAAGATTCAAAATTAATAGCTCTTTTTTGGAATAAGGTGATTTCCTAAGACAATGTAGATTGGATCATTGGAGAGAACTTGAATTACTCAATGAAGTAATAAAACGAGAAGGTTGCAGCATGTATAATGTTAATGTGTGTTAATATTTATTTGATTAAATAATTGAGTTTATCTAAAGCCTTTAGATACATGACTACGTATGAAATTAGCATGGAGAATGATAATCAATTTGAGGTTGTAAGAACAGACCAAATGTACTTTGGATTTATATATATTTATGATCGCTTATTTTAACTATAACTTTAGTGTGTTTGATATCCTTCTTTAAATTCTTTGATAAAGTTAACCACAGATAGTTGATGTCAAATATGAGACAGTCATTGCGCTGCTGCAATGCCAATATGTATCGAGAGTCTTTCTTCTCTGTTATCATTCAAGTGTAAAGTTGATTTGACTGACAAATTCCCATTCTCTCCCAACACTAGTTTTGCCTTCTACAAACGGCAAGGAGTCAAATGCCTCCAAGGTGAAGTGGTCTGACTTGTCCTCAAAGGATTCAGTCTTGGCGTCTCTTTGGGACCAACACATTAACTCATCTTTGACCAATTGCGAGAGAACTACTCGCTCACCGAACCCCTACCGTGTTAGGGAAATAGACGCAACTAATTCCTTTAAGACCCTGCCGTCAATACACGCAATAACATGCACAAGATCACAAGACAAGAAGTATATGTGATTCGGCCAACTTTGCCAACGTCCACGGCGCGCACCAGAAATTCACCATATTTGTTGAATAATTATAAGATGTGGATCAGCAGATCCCACACACACATACACCGTGTATCTCTCTCTCGCTCCTGAAAAATACACTTTGTGTTTTCTTGCTCACTCTCTAAAAAATACACACTATATTTCTCTCATTTTTTCTCTCTTATCTCTCACTTTCTCTACTTTAATTTGAGCTACTGAGCTTCACTTGTGTTTTTTTCTTCTCAGCACTTTACATAAATCCTTCCATTTGCCCATCTATTTATAGGCAAAGCAAGCACTACCGTGTTTAAATTGGAGCCGCAATTGTGGAAGTACTTTGCATTGTTGGTGCCAACCATATGGAGAAATTGAAAATGTGAAACACTAAAACCAACAATTAAGTTAGTGAGCCGCAATTGATGACCATCTAGAAGGTTGCCTTGAAAGAAATGTGAGCCACAATCTTTGACACCGACAACAATCTCCAACTTGGCGAACTTTGAACCAGTAACTCAACACTAGTGATAACGGTGCGCTTATTTCTGTCTTCAAGCTAGAAGGCCAATAGAAGTTGAGCAGAACTTCAGTTTCTCTGTAGTCACTATCTTGGTTAATATGTCGGCCGGATTCTTAGTGCCAAGTATCTTCTCAAGTGTCAACACCCCATCTTCCAATAAAGATCTGATGAATTTATACCGAAGTCCTATATGCTTGGTCCTTGAATGAAATACTGAATTCTTTGCCAGATGTATAGCACTCTGAGTATCACTGTGCAAAACATTCTTCACCTGCTTAAATGCCAACTCTGCCAGCAAACTCTGTAACCATATCATCTCCTTGATGGCCTCTGTCACAGCAACATACTCTGCTTTTATAGTAGATAACGCTACAATCTTTTGTATCTGCGAAACCCAACTAATTGCAATCATACCTACCGTGAAAACATACCCGGTAGTACTTACTTCTGTGATCCACTTCACTAGCAAAGTCTGAATCTACATAACCCTGTAGCTTCACCTCGCCTTTTCTGAAACATAAACATCTGCCTGTGGTACCCCATAGATATCTCAATGTCCACTTCACTGCTTCCCAATGTAGCTTTCCTGGATTTGTCATGAATCTGCTTACAGCTCCCACTGCATATGCGATGTCTGGTCTCGTGCAAACCATAGCATACATCAAACTTCCAATGGCTGAGGCATTAGGAATCTTAGCCATGAAGTTCATCTCATCATCTGTCTTCGGACACTGATCTTGGGAAAATCGAAAACGATTAGCTAAAGATGAACTCACCGACTTAGCATTACTCATGTTGAACTTTTCAGAACCCGTTCAACGTACTCAGCCTGAAACAATTGCAAAGTACCTTTCTACTTGTCCCTGTTAATCCTCATCCCAAGAATCTGCTTTCTTACACCAAGATCTTTCATCTCGAACTCGCTCGATAGCTGCTTCTTCAACTTATTGATTTCATCAAAATCAAAACCAGCTACTAACATGTTAACATAAAGTAAGAGGATGAAGTAACTCGTCTCAAACCTCTTGAAGTAGCAGCAATGGTCAGCGTTGCACTTGTTGTAGCCATGCCTTTGCATAAACCCATCAAATTTCTTGTACCACTGCCTCGGGGCTTGTTTCAAACCGTACAAACTTTTCTTTAACATGCATACAAGTTTCTCCTTTCCCCTAACGGAGAAACCCTCCAGTTATTGCATGTAGATCTCCTCCTCTAAGTCTCCATGGAAGAAAGCAGTTTTGACATCTAACTGCTCAAGGTGCAAATCTTCTGCTACAAAAATTCTTAAAACTGACCGAATGGTAGTCAGTTTCACAATCGGTGAAAAAATGTCGGTGTAGTCAATTCCTTCCTTCTGCTGAAAGCCCCTGACCACCAATCTTGCCTTTGAACCGTCATGTTCTTTTTTGACCCTATACACTCAGTTGTTGCGAAGAGCTTTCTTTCCCACGGGAAACTTTGCAAGTTCCCATGTCTTGTTTGAGATACGGGACTTTATCTTATCTTCCATTGCAAACTCCCACTTGCTAGTGTGTTCAACCTGACATGCTTCGACATAGCATTCAGGCTCACCACCATCTGTAAGTAACATATAATCCAAATATTTTCGATTTGGAACAGGAATTCGCGGGGACCTTCGAAGTTTGGGTGTTGGAGTTAGACTTTGCGATATACTCTAATTGATGAGTTCCCGCTGTGAACTCTCAACTGTGTGATCCTCAACATCTTCTAGATCATCATCCAACTCGAGATAAGATTATTGTGTTGCATCTCTATCCTTGTACATCACCTTCTCATTGAAAATCACGTCTCTACTTCTGATAATTTTCTTGTTCTGGTAATCGCAGAGTCGATAACCAAGTTCATCTCCACCAAACCCAATGAAGATGCATTTTAGTGACTTGGGGTCGAGTTTTCCCCTAGCATGGTCACTAATATACGCATATGCAACACAACCAAAAACTTTCAACCACGAAAGATTTACCTCCTTGTCGCTCCATACCTCCTCCGGTATCCGATGCTCCAAAGGCACCGACGGTCCACGATTAATTAGGTAGGCTGCTGTGTCGACTGCTTCTGCCCCCAAAACTATTTGGGTAGACCCGCATGTATGCGCATGCTTCTGGCTCTCTCCGTCAATGTTCGGTTCATCTGTTCTGCCACCCCGTTCTGTCGTGGGGTTCCTTACACAGTTCTCTCGAATCTGATTCCATTCTCAAAACAGAACTTCTTGAACCCGATGTCTTCATACTCTCCACCATTGTCTGATCTCAACCTCTTAATCTTCAAACCTTTCTCATTTTCCACCATGGCCTTCCAATTCTTGAACACCTCGAACACTTCAGATTTGCGTTTCAAGAAATAAACCCATACCCTCCTCATGCAATCATCAATGAAAATCACAAAGTAAGATTTTCCACCAATTGATGAGACTGATGCTGGCCCACATACATCTATGTGAACTAGCTCAAGCTTCTCTTTTCTGAGAGTTTTTCCACTCCTTTTGAAACTAATCCTCTTCTACTTGCCCATCATGCAACTCTCGCAGAAGTCAATATCAATCTCCCATATGCCTGGTAGTTTCCCTTTTGAGTGCATGATTTTGAGCCTCTTTTCACTTATGTGACCTAGCCTTTGGTGCCAAAGGTAAGCACTAGTGGTTATATAGAGAGTGTCAGCCTTCTTACCACGTGCAATGGTCATAACGCCTCTGGAAACCTTCTACGAGTCTCCATTAAAGGTTGTAATGAAACCTTCTTCTAACAGTTGACCCACAGAAATCAGATTCTTCCTCAAGTCAGGGATGTGTCGAACATCTTTCAATTTCCATACAAATCCATTTAGCTTAATCTGTATTTCACCCTTGCCGACAATCCTGCAGGGTTGATCATTGCCAAGATACACTTTTCCTTGGTTACCCGGTACATAGCTCTTAAAGAGCTCTCGACTTGAGGTTGCATGAAATGATGCTCCGAAATCTAGGACCCATGATTCTGCCTTGCTCTCCAAATAGCATTTCAGCGCATCATCTAATTCTTCTGAGACCACGTTCGCCTCTGTCTTGTTCTCCTTTTCCTTCTACAAAGATCTGCACCGGTTTTTGTAATAACCAGTTTTGCCACAATTCCAACACTCAACATCATTGTGGTATGTGGAATTCTTGGCACTTTGAGGCTGTGATCTTCCATTCCTCGACTTGGATCTGCCTCTGTTCTTATTACCATTACCCTTCTTCTTGTTTGAACTCATGCCTCTATTGTCAACATTCAAAGTCGAACCACAGGTAGAAACTGATGTTATTTACCTTCTGATCTGCTCAGTCAAAATCATGCTCACAATATCGTCAAACTTCAACTTAGACTTCCCTGCAGAGCTACTAATTGCAATAATTGTGCCACTCCAACTCTCCGGTAATTGCCCTAGAATCAGCAGTGCTCGAAGCTCGTTTTTGAAGTCGATTTCAATAGACTATCAGACTCTAATTGGCCAACAATCTCGTTGAACACATTTAGATGGTCGCTGACTCTTCCACTTTCGGTCATCTTCATGTTAAAGAATTTTTTAATCAAGTGTACCTTATTGGCTGCAGATAGTTGTTCATACATGCTAGAAAGGGCCACCATGAGAGACTTCGTCGTCTTCTCGTCCTTGATGTTAAAGGCAACTGACTTTGACAACGTCAATCTGATGGTTCCAAGAGCCTTCTGATCAAGCAACTCCCTGTTGTTAGTGTCAAAGATTATGGCTTACATTTCTTTCAAGACAGCCTTTTAGATGGTCATCAATTGCGGCTCACCAACTTAAATGTTAGTTTCACATTCTCAATTTCTCCGCATGGTTGGCACCAAACATGCAAAGTGCTTCCACAATTGCGGCTCTAATTTGAACATGGCAGTGCTTGCTTTGCCTATAAATAGATAGGTAAATGGTTTGCTTTATGTAGAGCGCATAGAAGAAAAAAGCACAAGTGAAGCTCAGTAGCTTAGATTGATGCAACATTAGTTTTGCCTTCTACAAACGGCAAGGAGTCAAATGCCTCAGAGGTGAAGTGGTTTTAATCGTCCTCAAAGGGTTCAGTCTTGGCGTCTCTTTGGTACCAACACATTAACTCATCTTGACTAATTACGAGAGAATTACTCACTCAGCGAACCCCTTCCGTGTTAGGGAATTAGACGCAACTAATTCCTTTAGGACCCTGCCGTCAATACGCACAATAACATGTACAAGATCACAAGACAAGAATTATACGTGGTTCAGCCAACGTCTACTGCACACACCAGAAATTCACTATATTTGTTGAGTAATTACAAGATGTGGATAAGCAAATCCCACACACACATACACCGTTTATCTATCTCTCATTCCTGAAAAATACACTCTGTGTTTTCTTGCTCACTCTCTAAAAAATACACACACTGTATTTCTCTCCTTTTTTCTCTCTCTTATCTCTCACTTGCTCTACTCTAATCTGAGCTATTGAGCTTCACTTGTGCTTTTTTCTTTCATGCACTCTACATAAAGTGTTCCATTTGCCCATCTATTTATAGGCAAGAACTGTCGTGTTCAAGTTGGAGCCGCAATTATGGAAGTACTTTGCATGGTTAGTGCCAACCATGTGGAGAAATTTAGAATGTGAAACCAACAATTAAATTGGTGAACCGCAACTGATGACCATCTAAAAGGCTACCTTGAAAGAAATGTGAGCCACAATCTTTGACACCGACAACATTCCGGATATCTACTACTACAGCTACATTGACAGCCTTCAAAAGAGTTGTTCATTTTTTACATTAATTTTCATTTAATCTCTAATCTAGATAACTTTATCCAGAATTTAAAAAAATATATGAATCTAATAAGGTGGTGTTTGATGAACTAAAAATTTTAAGAGTTAAATTTTTAAGTGCTGAATTTTTTAGGTAGTAATTAAAAATTAAAATTTTTTTATATCCTTTTTGAATTCTAAGTGTTCAACATTCTTTGATATGAAGTTATTGTCACTTAAAAAGCTTAGTTTTTTAAGTGATATTCAATTTGCGTTATTAAATGCACTTAATTAGATAAACATTGAATTCGTTCAAAATTAAGTGCTCAATTAGGTTATCAAACACCTCAATTTATAGTTAAAATAAATACTTAAATCCAAATAACACATGGCTTGTCCTTGCAATTCTCTTATTGATAATCATTTTCCAAACTAATTCTAAACTTAGCCACGCATCTATAAAAAGCTTTAAATTAACTAGATCCACACTCATCCGTTTCAATCGTGGTCGAAATTTTATCGTAGTAACAATATACTTGGTATCGTTTTGCAAGTCGAATCAGTGAGTCGTTTCAGGGCCACAACACCAGCAACAATCTTCCTAAAACAATTATTTATCATTACATTAATTATTTAATCTAATATTCTTTTTTTATTTTTATTTTTACATGAATCTAATTAAATTTAGCATATATGTGTGTGTATATATATATATATATATATATTTCACTTACTACACCCTCCTTGTTCATTATTTCAGTGAGTATTTCAAGTTCACTCCAATCTACATTATCATGACAAATAATTCGCTTTATCCTACTACAACCCTGCAACCTTAGATGTCATTGTTGGGCGATCACTCTATCTTTTGCATTAAAAATGTTAGGAATGGTTGTTGGTGGCCATGCTTGGGGGATAGTGGTGGGAGCTTGAGAAAAAGAAAGAACAATTTAAGCATGAGACTACTCCAGTTCATATATATATCTATTGGGGTACGACAATTGGCCAATTGAAGCAATATAGTCTGCATGACACATAGATTAACACAAGTTGCGCAGCCAAAAACGAGTATAGAAAATACAATAACCGAATACATACATGTAACATGTTCTACATAAGTCTGTATGTAATGTAAATCCAATCACCAAAATCAAATAAACCCCAATCTCTAAACATATATATAATATCATATAAACCCGAAACAATTAGCGATATCTAATTAATTTCAGTAATACTAGTAATAAAACTTACCCTTTTTTTCGTCGTTTCCATGAAAACACTTCAAACTATCAATGATTTAAATACAAATTATTGATTTAATTAATTAGATCTGAGTAGATAGAGGAGAGGACCTGGGGGAAAGAGGCGCTCTAAGCCCAAACGACGCCGTCTTGGCCGAGGATAGCAGCGGAAGTGAGCTGATTGCCTTCCATGTCGCACATCAAGTGATCATCCACATAGGTTTGCCACGACATTTTCCCTGTGCTTCACAATTTGCAGACTCTTCGTCTTCTTGTTCGACTCGAATCGACTTGATCAGACGATCTTCAACAGTGTTTTAGCTTAGGGTGTGTTTTGAATAGAGTTCTGAATTTTTTTTTTTTTTTTTTTTGTTTTTTTGGATGATAAAGCAAATAACTTTTTTGTCTACCCGGGCCCGAATAGAGTTTTGAATTTGGTGGCCAAGAAATATAGTATCGATATCCAATACGTGTTAAAAAATAAAAAATATGGATACGCGTCAACGGTCGAACACAAATTTATAAATATAAATATTCAATACGTATGTGATATGAATACTTTGTTCTTGTAGGAATATCAGTACTTTCATCCTTTCCTGTTATTATCACTAATTTCTCTATATTATATTAGTTTAATGCTCTGTTTGATTGGAGGGATGAAAAAATGAATGGAAGGGAAAAGGGGAGGGATGGATGAGTCATCCATAGGGAAGAGAATGTGTCTCTTTCATTTTTTATTTGGTTGAATGGAAAGGATGACAGAAAGGATTGATGGAATGCTAGTTTTTTTTGTTTGTTTAGAAGGAAGGAAATAATAATTTTTATACACTTTTTATTAATATACCCTTACTATATAAATTTATAAAATTATTTAATTTAAAATTATTTAATAATATTAAGCTCTAGGTTGTCTAAAATGAATGTTTTATAGGTACCAAACAAATTTTTTTTTTCTTTTTTTTTAAATGAATACTTCAAAATTCAGATGGTGTAGTGTTAATGAGTTATCTGATTGAAAAAGGATGAATATCATAAAATGTGTGTAGAGAAAAAATTTAGTAAAAAAATGATTTATTTATGGAGAGATTCATTTTAATAAAGTTTCTATATATTGATGAAACTCTACGAGGTAAATCTTGTGTTTGGGGTTGGACATTGTCAAGGAAAAAAAAAAAATACACACACACACACAAATTAAAAGCGTACAAAACAGAAAAGGTACCTAAGTTGCTTTAAAATGTATAGCAAGGAGGGATAAAGCATCCCTCCTTGCTTCCTCCCTCCCTTCCCTTCCCTCAAACCAAATATGAAAACATTGATCCATCCTTCCTCCCATCCATCCCTCCCCAAACCATTCCTCCAACCAAACATAGCATAAATGTTTCTGTCACCTGTTTATAAGTAAACATTTATTATACACCCTATATATACATTCTATCGACATATTCTAATTACTGAATTAGTATTAAAGATGCCACCAAGTTACAAAACCTTATTAATTTCGGATTAAGACTTTTAATATTATTAACGTGAAAATAGTTATAAGGTGTTACTGCATTTAAATATGAATTAAGACAGTTTAATTAAAGAAACATGTATTTTGTGGCCACTATGGATTCCCAATGTGAATATTTAGCTTTACAACAACTTAATTCTATGATAAGCAAAAAGAATGAGAAGATGTTTTTAATGCAATTTAAGATTAATCAAAACTTGACAAAAGAAATAATTTTATTGCATATAATTTACTCTGGAAAAATTAACAAAAGTTAACATAAATGGGAGGGTTATGCATATATGTAATTTAATTATTTCTGTGAGGGCAAAATTGAATTTTCATATTTATTTTTTATCAAATATACTCTTAAATGTGGTTCTTGTGCAAAATATATATATAAATGCAAATACGCCCTCTAATTACTTTTTGAAAAAAAAAAAATATGAAAATTCAATTTTGCCTATATATATATATTATGGACTTAAATGTATCTTTTATAAAAGGAATGACTCGATGCACATAACTTATATTACAGGGAAGTCTTATGCACTTAACCCTTTTTTTATTGTTATTTGTAAATTGAGCAATGTTATCTTAGGGGATGTGAAATGGATATAAATAAGTTGGTATATAATAATAGTATTATTTAATAGTTTGAGTTTTAAGTTGGTATATAATAATAGTATTACCGTATTTAATAGTTTGAGTTTTTGGATTATGGTTGATATTAGAGTCTTCATTCCTATAATATTATTTTATATTTTAAAATGCATGAAATTTAATAAGAAGAAGAAGAGGAAGAAGAAAAAAAAAAGGATAGTATTGAAAGTTCATTAAGAAAAAAAGAAAAGAAAAGGATACTGTTGGATACTAACGAAGGAAAAGAAAGATAAATATACTGTCAATCTTATATCGTGTTTGACAAAGATAGTTGAGCCAAAAAATAAAAAAGAAAATAATTGTTTTATATTGTGAGTGATAAAGGTAAATTTGAAATTCAGGTAAAAGTTAGAGACAAAACAGCTAATTACCAACTCCTTTACTAGATTTGGGTGGAGTGGACAAAACCCGAACAACTTAACCCATCTGAAAATTTTGAAGATGTGGGCAAGGTACTTTTAAACCATGTAGTTGAGTTTAAATTTAAAAACTCAATTTTATTTTGGGTGGGATTTGTGCAGTAATTTTACTCCAAGTCACATAATTCTTTTAAACTGGTTCTAAGCATACTTTTGCTCTTATGTTTCACGTGCGTTTTCACACATAGTCCACGTTGTGTTTACATTCTCAATCATGTTCCCGCTTTATATAACTTAGAACTAGCGGAGGAACTCGAAATACAAAAAAAGTTTATAATTGTTATAGTTTTAATTATATAATATACATTACTCTTCGCTTATGTAAAATAAAATTAAAACTAAATGATTTATAGTATCATGGATATTAACCAACTTGGATGATTTCTTTTGGTTAAAAGACCTAACTTGGACTTGCTTGCTTCAAAACTTTAAAGTAAAATATTAGGTGCAAAATTTCGCTCAACCAATAATGATTGAGAAAAATAAAACAGCACACCCAAGGAATAATAAAAGTAAATACGAACAGTATATGAAAAAGCGTAGAATTAAGATAGAACTCGCGTTGCTTGTCCTCCAATTCTTCCCATACATGACTTTCTTTACAAATAGAGTTCTTTCTATTGTATAATAT
>JAOTQH010270733.1:0-10719 GCA_025631255.1 Cornus kousa | reverse complement strand
GTCCTGTTTACGCTCATAAGAATGAATATATATATATATATATATATATAAGTAGACTTCATATAACAAGGTAAACATTACCTACCAAAAAAAACAACGTTAATGTTTTAACTGCATTTTATGGATCGCTGAGAAATGACTTATGGATGCTTGATTTAGTTATTTAATACTTGGTGCTACTGTTATCATTGCTGTTGTACTAATTAATAGACTTCATAAAGTACAACTTGTAGTGATACAAGGGAATCTCTAGTACTTTCTTAACTTGGTCAATAACAAAAATTCTCTGCCTAATAGATGTTGCATTCAATGAGTGGAGAAAGAATGAAGACCAAGATCTATGAGTGCAACTATTGGAAAAGAAATGACAGCATTGACTGAAAACGCAAAAGAATGGACACTTCCAAAAAGGTGTTACGCCCCGTTTCAGGCACATATCAAGTGCTCATGTCAGGCACATATCAGACACAGACACTTATGGACAAATATATGGAACATCTTGTATATGTCCGTAATTAAAAAATAAATTCCTTATTTTTCGACACTTTGACAGCATTTCTTAATCACGCACTAACTACACTAATCAATCTTGAACATTAGATAAAACTTTCTTTAGCATGGAAGAAAGTGTAGTTATAAGAAAAACTTAATTAAATGTTTATATAATATATAAAAAGTTTGGCAAATTAAAGATATAGGAATATTTTATTAAAAGAAAGGATATGAAAGTAGTAGATATTATACTAAATTATGTATTTCATAAAATTGTACATGTATATATTTACATATGCACATAAATACACACGTATGGATATATTTTGTGTCTTGTTTTGCCTTGTGCAATAGGTGTAATTGTATATGATTTGTACGTTAAATTTCATGCTACATTCATAAAATATTTCTAATCGTACATAATATAATTTTTATATAAAACAAACTTTCACTTTCCACTCTCTTACAAGACTGCTACCATTGGAAATTCCTTATTATATTATTGTCATGTCCCCGTCGCTTCCATATCCTCTTTTTTTTAAAAGAATTATATGTTCAATATTTCGTGTCATGCTGTATCTGTGCTCCATGCCCGTATAATTTAGGTTTCTTAACGTTTGCAATACTTTTGCACCGCATAATGATTTAGCTCCGTCATCTCAGATTAAGGCGGCCTTAAGTTCCAATAACTTAGTTAATCCATTTCCATTCATCTTCATCGAAAACCATGTCCTAAATAATTGTAGGCCAACGTGATTGCATCACAGCCGCAAACCATATTCTGATCTACCTTCCTTTCCTTCCAATTTTTCATTGCACGAAAATATAAGATCTAATTTTCAACCTTTAAAGATACGAAAAACTTAACACTAAAATTTATGTTACTTAATAAACGTGCAAGGCACGAAAAAGCCATAGCATCAGCTAATTCTCTTAGCTGAAAGTGCAAATTCTCTTGCATCAAAATATCTATTTGACACCCCTTTCTCTTTATAAATCCATGAATATTCTCTAGCTATCTCTAAGGAACCGGTCATATGCTTTTCAAGTCAAAATGCCACTGAACCTCATCCTTGTTCTCTCTAAACCTTTCCACCAGCACATGACAAACTGTTTCGTCAATTTTTTGGTATGACTTATAAGTTTGACACCACAATAACTGGTGCAACTATAATGCAACATTTGTCGTCTACAAATACTGGAGTGGTTTTCCTCCATTTGTTAATAATTTGTATAGAAACAATTATAATGTTACACAACTGTCAGTAGTATTCAATATTATTTTATTAAACAAACAATAAAAACAAGTTAGTAGCAAATCAGTCTTCATCTTGCATACTTTATAAAATGAAACTATATAAAGCAATAATATTATAATATAAGCATGTATATCTCTAGATGCCACAAATTCACCAATAATTAAAATATCCATGGCAGTTACACAATGTCACTGATTTTTTATTTTATTTTTTTTTTTTTTTACAAGTACAACGTGTCACTCATTTGGTACACAAGTGCTGCGAAATCAGTCAAAATTTTTATACGTTAGCAATTTGCTAAGTATAAACTATGTAATGAATAAAAGCTTTCCTGTCAAATTATACAAAGAACAATATTAAACAAAAAAGAATCTGACATTTTTTTTTTTTTTTGAAAGTCAAGCATGAGGTGGCGCAAATCTGGCAAGATCATATGATGCAAAAATAGCAATATATATTTAAAAATATAACCTACAAAGCCATAACCAAGTGTTGGTCCAGCTAATACAGGATGCTGGAAGAGATGCCAGTATATAGATTTAACCCTCAACATTATTTGCAGAGAGGGTTTACTCTTATACTCAATCAAGCACTTAGTTTTAGTAGATGACGTTTTACATTGCACCAAGAAATGACATTTGATGAAATGCTTCTTATACTTTCCTTACCTATTCCACATTCTATGAATATTATTGTAAGACATTATAGACAACATAAAAACTATATTACCCATATAATATAGAAAGATATAAGGGGAAAAACAAAACAAAAACCATTAAAAAATTGTCTACATACAAATAATTTTACCCGTCATATAGAAAGATGGAAAGAAAAAAAAAAAAAAAACACAAAAATTAAAACAATGCCTAACATGCATACAACAGTCATTCTAACATTAGAATAGGGAATAGGTTCCGAGTGGCAACCGCAATAGCCAATTCGAAACATTTGCAATCTAATGAATGCAAGTGCGTAACGAGTGTTACATGGCAGTATTGGCCATTAAAGTCGTGAATTTTTCTCAACCTGTATACCTCGCCCCAAAACATAACAACGCATACTTTTAACCACAGAATCCAATAATATAGGTTTCTAGCAATTAGAGAGGGGGGGGGGGGGGCTGATATTAATACCCATGATGAATTTTGAGAATGATGCAATAAACTGAGTCTTGTTGCGCTGAATATATGCAACAAATGTTAATGACACATGCACTTTAACCATTTTTGTCGTTTTAATCAGTTCGACATTCAGGCAAGTCAAATACACTTTGACATGGTCGTTGGTACGTCGCAATCCAAATTTGTCCATATCCTCATGTCGGATAAATGATATTCTTATCCGACGCTTGTAACCATGCATGCAATGTGCAAAAGGGAATTTTTGTATACGTAAAATTAGAATTAACAGTATCTTTCGGCTTTCTTGAAATAAAGAAAGGGAGAGGCAATTTTTTGAAGGAGAAGAAAGATAAAGAACTGAATGGACTATTTACGCCTACTTGAGGCACAAATCTTGATAAGATGCATATAGCATGACCTAAGAAGAACTCAAAGCCTGAAGACATGGTACACTCAGTAGAATTATGTTGAAAAATATTTAATTACGAAAAAGAAATTGGAGTGCTATGAATGAAGATGAAAGTTTCCTAGAAATATAAAATGATATAAATATAGAGTGTAATCTTCGAAGTTCGTTAATGCATTGTAATCTATATATACCAATAAGATGTCAACTATTTATTAGTTAGAAGTTTTCTGATCTTTATTAAGGTTTAATTGAGAATATTTCAATTAAATAGATAACTTGTTTTTTTATGTAATTTCTTATATGTTTGCAGATCAATTTCCCCGAGTCCTCTCATTAGTTTTAACACTATATCACTGCCTTTACTATTAAACAAACTGAAAGAAATTGTCAACATTTAGAAATTTGGATATGGTGGATGAAATCTTTTAAATGAGTTAGATATCCAGTTCATATATTCTCATTGAGGTTATTGTCTTTATATATATATATAATTTTCATTATTTCCTGTGGGAGTTGAAAACTATGTCTTCCCATAAACAACATTATGCGAATTCAAGCTAACCCAAATCAGAGGAAAGCACAGCCAGTGAGACAACAAATTCAGCTGAAAATCTACAAATGCTTCATTACAGAGAGTACTTGAAAAAAGAAGCTGCAAAATCCACTTGATCAAACTGCAAATGGAGCAAGAATGAGTAGCATATGTAACATTGAGTCAATCAGTACCTTCGAGTGTTGAAAATCAGGATATTTCCAAAGACTAAAAGGCTTTTGAATATATATATATATATTTGGGTGGGGTGTGGGGATGGGAGGGGGAAGGTAAAGGAAAAAACGAACCTTGGATTTGGAGATGATCTTCACAGCAACAGGTTGATCTCTGAGGTCTCCCTTTCTGCCCTTGGCATAGCACGTATGACCAAAATGCCCCCGGCCTACCTCCTTCCCCAATTCATACTTGGCACCGAAATTCTTATTGTAACCGAAGTTCTTATCAAGGGAATGATCAGACTCTGTAGCACCGTCCTCGGGGATTGGGCCCTCCCGGGGCTTCGCCTGGCCAAACCGCCTTGCCAGAGAAGCCTTGATGTGCTTGGCCGGCGAAGGAGGTGGGAACGGGCGCTTGAAGAATTTTCGCGGCGTGGATCTGGCCGGAGATGGAGACACTCCGACCGGAAGCGGACTAGCAGCACCATGAGGGTAGGGACTGGGCCATGGACTGGTTGCCGAAGATCGAGCTGGTGTGTTTTTGACTGACCTAACAGAGCCGTTGTTAGCCGAGGAGCGTGCTGGAGTGGACAGTGGTCGATCGGCAGCGGCACTGGCGGCGGTGGTGATAGTGGTTCCGTCGTTATCGGCAGTGGGAATGGTCTTACCGTAGCACTGGCCCATGGCCTCTCCTGCGGTGATCGCGACCTGGTCAAAATTCAGAGTCGAAGCATCTGAAGGTCGAAACCAATCCCCAAACAGATCTGAAGATTAACTAAAGTTTGGGTGAGATAGGTAAAAATATATATATATATATAAAATAAAATAAAATAAAAATTTTGAGGAGAGAGACAGAAGAGATCTACGGCGAGAAAACGATAAAAGAAGAGAATGAAAAGAATCGAGTCAGATAGATAGACTGTAGAAGAGATATATATATACTATTATAGTATGTAGTCCAAAATATGGAAGAATACAAGGGGAAAATCTGAAGATGTTGAAATTGCAGAGTCCCTATGTAGAAAGCGCGGGACTTTCCTTTGGCTGGAGATTTACAATGCATCTGCTGCAATCACATTTTCATTTTCAGAACAACGTAATACCCTAATAATATTACCTTCTTATTAAGCTAAGCTAGTATTTAGTTTAATTTAAAAGCAGCTTAAATTACTTTATCTTACAGAAATAGAAGAGTGACGACTCTACTACTCGTTGCTACTCTTAAACCATCCCCATGCGATGATGCGCCATTCCTCACCATGGGCGTTTACGGTACTTTAAATATGGTTATTAATCCTAAAATAAATCCCACTGTTACTGTTATCGTTACCGTTACTGTTACCGTTACCGGCCGAGAGACTCAGAGCTGACCAAACCGGAAACAGGCTGTGCCTGTTCCAGTTACTAGGGACAGTTCAAAGATAAAACTTTTATAATCCTCGGTCCGTGTGTGGCTCTTTCTTCTTAGCCTTCAAATGTTATCGCAGTAATTGCTGGTTTTTTATGAATGGCATAGATGATGCCACTTCTAGTGCTAGCCTTTTTGTCAATGGTTAAATATATTATACATATACGTGTATATGTTTTTTCTTTTTCTTTTTCTTTTTTTCCTAATAGCATTGCTAGAGTAATTTAAAGCCCTTAATTATTGTTTGGACTGCAATGCTAATGCAAATTTCTTCTACTCAAGTGGTTGAGATGGGTAGAAATACAGACTGTTCCGTTGCCACATCAGCTATGGTCATAAATTTGGGTCTATCCACTCGGTTGGTATGGCACTTCCATTATTAAAGTGATTCTTACAGGGAGAATTGCAAAAAATTCTCCACTTTCATCAGTTTGTAAAAAATTAATATTTTTAGCAAAAAAATTCCCCTCAACTATCTTGAGGTGACTTTAAGTGACGACCGTTTAATAAACATACACTATTACCAAATTACCCACGCATTCTTAAATTTTAAAATTTTTTGGCAACTGCCAAAAACGAATTTTATTTCCGTCTGTTCACGTTTGGACCCAATCTTTACACCAAGCAAATCAACCAAAATTGGCATTGAATATGTTCGTTTACACCAAGGGCCTGTTTAATAACAGGAATTAATTCTTAATTTCTACTGTCAATTCCTAAAATAGGAATCAAAAGTTAAAATCATGTTTAATAAAGTAATTCTACTTTTCAACCGTAAGAAAGTACTTTCTCAGTTTGTGAAGAAAGAAGAAAGTGCCAATTTGATACTTTCTCTAATTACTGTAGACAGAAATTGATTTCTATACTGTAGCTACTTATCCCACCAAAGCCCTCTTTCTTCCTCTACTTATCATATCAGAAGACCGACACCACGCCACTGCAATTTTGGGTTCGGGTGATCAGTGGCCGGCGATCTGCGACGGAGGGGATCCGTAAACCCTAGAAAATTCTCTGCAAAGCCGGCTACACACACGGTGAGAGACAACGAAGCGCACGATGATCGAAAAAATCCACCGATGAAGCAGCTTCCGATTCAATTCCTTCTGATTCTCCATCTCAGAAGCGTCTTCTCATCGATCCAAACCCTAACCATTGTTCAACCACATCGTCAGCGTCGATCTTGTCCTCCGACGCCTCGTTGGATAGATTATGTCGCAAAACCAGAGATTTGCCCAATTTGTGCGATTGCCACAGTTGTGAACTATAAATTAACAACACTGGCCCCAAGGACAAACTCCAAACCCTAGATAGTGTTTGGTGCATCGTCCTCCTCTGCAAAAAAATGCATAAAACATGTCCAGTTGAGGAAAGCAGTGATGGCAAAAAGGGCTGTGGAATTCGCGAATGATGCAATGGATTTGGTGATGAAGAAATGTGAGAGTGATGAAAAGGCTGAAAGTTTGGTGAGCAGTTGTAGTGCTTCTGCTACTACCACGACTAAGTTTGCTGAATATGACTGGGGATGGTGGGATTGGTGGATGATAGAACTGGGTACGCAGATGAATATGAACTGGGGATGGTGGGATTGGTGGATGATAGAACTGGGTACGCAGGTGAATATGAACCAGGGATGATAGGATTGGTGGATGATAGAATTGCGTACACGCAGACGATAAAAAAACAAAAGCAAGATCATAATTATTAAACTTGATTTTGTTATTTTACTTTCAAATTTTTAATGAATATGAGATATTATTAAACATTATTTCACTTTCTATTTCAGTTTAAGAAATGAAAATCATGATTTTACTTTTAGAGAAAGCAAAAATAAGAAAGTGAAAGCGTTAGTAAACGAGCCCAAGTGAATCATCCATCGACTCTCAGTATCATTCGTCTTTCTTATGCAATTTAGTCACTCGCATTAATAGCTATATGAAGATCATGTAGGTTTGGAGTGAAATTCAGAGATTAATAATTTGGGGTTTTAAACCCTAAATTTATTTTTTTTTTGGGGGGGAGGGGGGGTTGGTGGTGGTGGTTGTCCCTTTTCAGAAGAAGACAACACAATCATTACTTTTAGTGGGAAAGTTGGTATGTTTTCAACTTCTTACTTATACTCATAAACATATAATATGGTTTCATACTAATTTAAGATGATATTAGGGAAAAATTATCATATGGATATGATAGGATAAAAAATAAAATAAACTTGACTTATAATATGATTTCATACTAATAGGATAAGAATAAATAAAATAAATTTGATTTAATTTTCACACACGTATATAGTATCATAATATATATGATTCAATTATAATATTGAAACACTATTGTATGAATAAAACAGTAGGAAGAATTTGTTGACGTGGCGAGAGAGTACATAAAAAATAAAAAATAAAAAAAAAAAAAAAAAAAAGAAGAAAAGTCCTTTACCGTTAGGGGGCAATTTCGTCCAAAAAAAATGGCTCAACAAATTATTTAAACGAACATCAGTTAAAGTCACCCCCTCAAGATAATTGAGGGGGATTTTTTGCTAAAAATATTCACAAGGGATTTTTTGCAAACGGATGAAAGTCGAGGGGGATTTTTTGCCATTCGCCCTAAAATATAAGATAATGTCCTACGTTGACAATCTAGAATAATGAATAATAAAGTTTTTTTATTAGCATGAATAACCTCTAAGTCTGGAATTAACGTGAACCTTAAAAATAAATTGTGTGTTAGACCCACGAGTAAATCCTTTCTACTACAACCTAATTAGAGAACTGATAATTAATAGATCCCTAGGTAAACTCATGCAATAACTACTACATAGTCGATACATACATATACACACTAAGATGCTCACTGACATATAGGGCAGTCTCAATCGGATAGTGGCTATCTCGATAAAAATCGCACATAATGTGGTCAAGAGTCCCCCTCTACCAAGGCATACACATCTCCTATATTTAGCTACTCGTCTTTCCGGCAATATACGTCTGAGTTATAACCATTGATCTCGAGACATTAAGCTCGTATCGTGGTTTATACAAAATTATATATATCATCATCGATAAGGAAAGTCATATCTAACAATGGCACAAATAGAGTGTCTTGACTTATTAGCCAGCCCACCTACACATTAAATCATCAAAGCCATATATAATAATGGTGTAAAATATCAAGGAACTTAACTTATTAGTTATCTTAATGATCTCATCACATACATGCATAAAATTTCATCAAAGCCATATCTAGCCATATCTAACAATGGCACAACAAATATAAATAGACATAAATTGAATCTAGAATTATAAATATAAATAAATCATTATTAAAATCATAATATCATTTACTCACATTAAGCAATGGTAAAACTAATAACTATAGCCACGTAACATGTGTGTAAACCATAAGTACATCATCATTTATGATTCTAATCATGAATCCAACAATTACATTTGATAAGGATAAAAATCATAGGCAGTTTGAATGTGGATAATGAGCAACTCAAATTCAAATGAGAAATGAGAAAAGGGTAAGGATAAATCCCCAAAATCTCTGTGGAATCATAAAAAATCTCTCTGATACCATATATAACGACAGTTATCATCTCCTATAAGAAGATAAATAATCGACTTGAAAGGTATGAGATAATTAATATATTAAATCTGGTTATTATTTTAGAGCTCCGTTGACTAACTTGAATGTCGGAGAGCTCTTGGCAAGCACCACACCGGTGTTGCCAAGGTTCATTACTTTTCTTTGTAAGAAACGATGTCATTCTGGATTGTGCAGAATCTTGCTTCAACAGTTGGTGCCGTATGTAGGAAACGTAGAGATGTTCGAAAATCCAACTCTGGGTTCCACAACAATACGTCAAACTTGGTTGCCATCACAATGGTTGGCGCAACCATGAAGTCTTTAATAAGAGGTACCAATTGCTTGGTATTGTGCATCTATCTGCGGATTAGAAGTATCAATTGATATTATTAGTTTCAAGTAAACACCATTGCACAACAATAGGAAAAGTATATACACCGCTCAATTATTTATAAACTTCAATTCCAAATTATTAGACCAGTACTTTTAGTCTCCCTGAGCCAAAAAAAAAAAATTTAGTTGCAAAGCTATGAAAATACTTCTAATATTAAAACAAAAGAGTACTTAACTATGCTATTTAATTTCACTGTTTGGTTAGAGCAGCCATAACCTGAAATTGTTTGAATATATACAAAACATTGTCCCATATAAGCATCATCATTCCTAACCAATTGGATTGTCTCCAATTCACACGGGATGTGGAAGATTTATCCAAAGCAGGTTGAATCTATCTTATGATCAAAGAAGATCAGTTATTTTCTGATAAGCAAATGACAAAAGCTATATTATATAGTGAGTAATTCGATTGGCATGTTAAGAAATAGTCTTTACATCATCATATAAAATTTTCTGACTAATTTATATGGCTGTCTTAATAATTTAATTAACTTTAGAATAAGATTACATATGGTGATAATATAGTTTGTTATTTCCAATAAATCATGTCTTGGTAAGAGCTAATCTTACACAATATGTTGATTTTTTATGGAATAATTCTATTCTTTAATAAATTTCAAGCATTACTACAAGGCTGATCCATCTCTGCTTACCTCCAGAAGCTGCTTTCTAAGTATTGTTATGATCTTTGCTATGGTGGTATATGCATAAAGTATACAAATTATTTTAATATATATATATATATATACTTGTAAATTATATAGAGGGCAAATTGTTAGAATACAAGAAAGAGTAATAATATAAAATTGGCTTATCGTTATTCTGTGTAGAATTTAGTAGCCTTCAATTGCACATTACATGGGTTGTTTTGTGGTTTTAACCATATGTTTCACAATAATGCACTCTGTTACGACCATGGAAAACTGTCAACATTGAAACTTGAGATATCATTGGCTCAAGATCTCAAAAAACAGAGCTCTACAAACTCTTCACCGAAAAACATAGTCCTACTGCATTTTTGTAAGATTCTAGCAGAACCGATGGAAAAGGCAACTAGCAGTACCTCTCCCAGCAAATGATGCGTATACTGGTGTAATGGTCAATCATACCCCTAAGCATTACCAATTCAGAAATCCCAAACTTGAACAACTCAAACCAACTCATGCTGGTCCTGGGCAGGACACCATCTTAAAAGAGACATATAAATGGGAGCAATACCTTTTCTCCATTACATTATCACATTCTCAAATCGAAAAGGCAGTTGGGATGGCAAACACAATTCAAACTTAATAATGATAAGTACATCTGCCTACTATTTAATATTTGCAATAACTCTAATGG
>JAOTQH010270732.1:0-20275 GCA_025631255.1 Cornus kousa | reverse complement strand
CATTCATGCTCTAACTTGAGGGGGAGTATTGAAGATTTAATGGAAGAATCAATGGAGAAAAATCTTCCATGTTGTTCCCTATTATTGAAGATTTGGTGTTACTAGAGGAATCAGTGGAGAAAAATCCTCATTGTTTTCTATTTTCTAATTATTTCCATTCTCATAATTTCTTCTCCTATATAAATGAGCCTCCACCATTGTATTGTAAATGAATTGAGAGTATTATGAAAGTGATGTAGCCCTTTGGGCTCTTTGTGCCTTGGATATAGGCCCTGGTGGCTGAACCACGTAATATTTGTGTGTTCTACTTGTTTT
Organism: Cornus kousa; assembly: GCA_025631255.1. NCBI lineage: Eukaryota > Viridiplantae > Streptophyta > Magnoliopsida > Cornales > Cornaceae > Cornus > Cornus kousa. Next base: position 19,960 of record JAOTQH010270732.1, on the reverse strand, counting down.
ATTTATCTCTTCGCTTCCGTTTATGCTTTACAACAGGTACATTAATTTTTGAAGTATGTGAGAAGTATCGGATACGTGGTCGAAGTATTGGATATGTTTTAGAAAAAAAATACATTTTAAAATGATTTTTTTATAAGAAAAAAATATTTTTAAAATGATGGTACATTTAGGAAGTATCAGGCACATATTTATGAGTATCTGAGGAGTATCAGTATCCGACATGGACACAATAGGATAGTTGAAATATCTGTGGTTCCTAATTCGAGCTTCAGTGCTCACCTGTTGAGCATTGGTGCTTGAAGCTTGATCATCAATGCTAGGGCATTATTTTGTAAGAGCAGTTCTATTATGCTCCAGATTTTCCAATTTTAATCAATACAGTTTTTAGGATTTTCAAAATTACTCAAAACTATGTTTCAAATAACCAAGAGGGTTTTAAAAATATTTGAACTTATTTTGATCTATTATTATTATTATTATTTTGCAAAATTATGATCATATGTGCTCTAAAACTGCTGCGATCTGCTCAGTTCAACATTACTTCTTCCTAAGGTTGTGTGTTCTAAGTTGATCAATGCTATCTCTATGATTCAACTGCAAACAGCACTATATTGTTTAAAAGCTTCTGTTTTTAACTATTTTTTTTTTTTTTTCTCTTCCTGAAAAGACATTTTGTCCTATCTTTTGACTCAGAAAATAAACTCTTAAAATTCTCTCTGTTTTGTTAACAAAATTTGCCAATAACCAGATTATAAGAGCAGCCAAATAGGTTTTAAGACTTGTGCTGCATTGGTTTTTAATGGGTAAAATCTCATTAAAAAAAATCTGTTTTGTTAACAAGAAAAATATTGTTTGGAAGATTGCTTATATTAGAAAATTTGACAGAAACTCTGCATAGTCATCTACCTGGATTTTCCGTGGTGTCAAAGTTACCATGAAATACTTATTACATGTAGTCAAAAGAGCATATTTAGTGATCCCAAAAATTTCCTCTTCTTCAATTTTTTTTTTTTTTTTTTTTTTTTTTTTTGAGGAAACAAAATATAAAATAAGACTAAAGATATAATAAAATGGAGGGATTTTTGAGGAGATGAATGAATTAGCGAACATGGCTTAGTGATTCAAAAGATAAATGTATATTCTGACTTAGGAAACTTCCTAAAGTAAATGAACTTCTACATTTTGGTAATACAGTGAATAAACTTCTACATTTTGGTACTACAGTGAATAAACTTCAACATTTTGGTAATACAATGAATAAACTTCAACGTTTTGGTAATACAGTGCCTCGTCAATTATTTCCTATTATCACAATTAAAACTGTCATATCTAAATGCATGATCTATGTAAGCCTAGAATAATGTTCCTGAATGGATTACATATGTCTCTGTTCTTGTCTCAGGTACCAAAGCAAAATACATTAGTATTAACATTGTATGACATTATCAAGCATCAATGGACACCCTATCCTCCCATCTTGTCCCACCAGCAATGTTGCTAAGACATAATACGGACCAACAGTTAAATTTTGGCCTAATCTAGATGGTTATGGTTTCATATGGCCTTGCATAAATCCTCACCCCATTAATGCTCCCAAGATGATTATGTCTTTGGGTAATTTCACATAGGTTGTATATTTAGAGGTTGTATGCGTAATTGTGTTAAGGATTATAGTAAATGGCTGTTAACAGTAACAAATTAGTTTTGAACTATAATAGTAAACATGAGTAACATATACTGAAATTTGACTTAACAATATTGTTTCCGGTTTCCTTATCTAAAACTGAAATTTGGCATTTTTGATTTCCAATACCCCCTAGTTATTTTACAGATTTATTGCATGGCCTTGTGTGAATTGATTTGGAGTGCTAAGTCAGATGTTTTACTTGTTTCATGCTTGACAGGGTGTGGCAGGATGTACCTGTTCTTGTCATGGTCAGCATGCTTGCGTATTTCTGCTTTCTTGAGCAACTTCTGGTATCCTCTTTCCTTATTTATTATTATTATTATTTCTATTTTATGTCAATGTATCCAGGTTGTCTACCTATTGGGTGAATAACACGACTCAAACACGACACGGAATAAGTGGCTTTGGGTTTGGGTTTGGGTTTGGCTTAATCGTGTTCGGGTCATAATCTTGTAGATCCATATTTACACTGTAGATCAACGTGTTATGTTCGTACTAAAAATGACCCATTTACCTATGTCAGTTTTATAGATGAGAGAGAGAGAAGAAGGCTAAGAGAGAGAGAGAGATTGGATGGACGAATGCCTCCATTGCATATATCTGTATTTTTCATTTTACACATTACACAGCATATATATAATAAAATAAGGAAGACCTATTTACATAAAGGCCCCACAACCTATGTCTAATTACAATAAGAACCCAATATAAATACCTATTTACATATAACTATTCTAACAGTTGTTATATGTGTCTTCGTGATGAGGAATCTGTGGATCACCTTCTCATTCATTGCCCTTTAGCTAGAGAGTGTTGGGATTTGAAGCTTGGATTATTTGGGTTCTTTTGGGTTATGCCAGGAACTGTTAGATGGCTGATTGAGGCGTGGAGAGGTTGCCATGTGGGAGCTCACAAACAGGATGCGTGGAGGGCTACGCCGCTTTGTGTGTGGTAGTGTATTTGGCTTGAAAGAAATAGGAGATACTTTGAAGGAAAGGCGTTATCGATTTCGGTGCTTAAATTCTCAATTCTTTCCACTCTTTTTTGTTGGGTTTCAGGAAGGGATCATAGTTCGTCGGAGGATATAGTTGATTTTTTGGCCTCTTTGAAGGCTCGAGGCCTTGTGGTCTTTTGTATTCTTTGGGTTCCGCTCCCCTTTTGAGCGTTTTTTATAAAATCTTTTATTTATCAAAAAAAAAAAAATGAAGGACTCTCACTTCAACAGAGGTTTGGATTAAGGAGACTGATTGCTGGTTTTAACACTAGTGATACAATTAGTGTCTTATGGCAGCAGTCTGGGTGGAATGTTCCATCTTCATGGCCCATTGAAATTTCTAATTACCTGAACAGAAGTAACAATCATGCTCTAGCAGATGAGATTGTATGGGATATGGGACCTTTCAGTTTCAAAGCAGTGTGGCAATTATGTAGACACCAAGGTAATGTTGTCCCATGGTACTCTCTGGTGTGGAATGGTAGTAGACATCGAATTCCATCTTTGTTGTGTTGGTTTTGCAGCAGGCAAATAAAAATCCTTTGTCCATCTTCAGAGACAGGGATTGACATTGATATCTATATGTCACAACTGTTACAATGGGGAAGACTCAAACGATCACCTGTTCTTAAATCCTTTGAGGCAGCTACTGATTGGTTTATCACATGGACTACACATTCCTCAGTGAGGAGCAAAGTTTTAAGATGTTTTTTTACTGCAACCATATGGGGTATATGGAATCATAGAAACAAGATATTGCATGATGGGCTTCCACCCACAATAGAAGATGTAGCTAGGGAAGCATGTCTTGAGGGAATATCCTCCCAGGACATTTCCTTAATCAGAATTGCAAGTTCTTTTTTGATGTTTATTCTTTGTGTCACTGTCTTTTTTCTTTGCCATTATGCTAGCCAAGGGTATGCCCAATACTAACTTTATGGCTTCTCTTATTGTCTGTTTTTGTGTTCTACTATAAGTGATCACTTCTCCTTTGTACTTTTATTGTTTATTTGTAGCAATAAATTCTCAACATTCAGGTAAAAAATAAAAATAAATAAAAAAAGAACCATTGATGAAGGGAAAGGTAGCAAGACTCGATAGAGATATATTTCTCGTTTCACAAACAGACGACCTATTCCAGGTAAATTCTGTATAACCTACAACAAAGCTCCAGTTGCGAACCAGTTCCACTATGTCACAATGATCTACTAGTTCCCATTCATTCAGATTCCTTGCTAATAATGTTGACCACGAGATTAAATGACACCATGCCATCTTCAATGAGCCACAAATGCTTCTTAACAACAGTACAGCGTATCTTATGCATTACATAGATATAAAATTTTAAGGTTTATGTCATTTTCTTGTTGCTCGAGATATTATAAGCTTTAAGGCCTTTGTTATTCTTTTCTCTTTTTTCATTGCGCAGTTGTAGAGGTAATTGGCCCTGTTGCTTACTCAGTTTTGGGGGTATTGGTGATGCATAGATTGGTAGAGGACTGGAGGGATCATGTAGTGGGGAGGATACTAGAGCAGCAAGGTAGGTGACCATCTGGTACAAAAGGAATGGGAGATCATTTGAAGGAGCCTCTTAGGCAAAATATTTTAGGTAAGTGGATTTAGGGGAATATTTATTTGTTTATTGATTCTATCATAGAGATTTTTAATTTATTTTTTCCTTTCCTCTGTAGATATAAGAGTACAGTTTGCATGGTTTCTTAGATTCCACATCCTAAGACATGAATGCGCTTTCTTAATGATTCTTTTACTTATCCCAAAAAAAAATTTGAAAGAGACAGAGACGTGTTTCTACCCCTGCCATTTGAGAGTGGGAAAGAAGATCATGTTCCTCATGCATCAAGTCTGGCAGAATGTTTATATAGTTTACTATTTTCAATTATCTTATCCATATAACTGGAATTGAAATAATATTAAATATAAGTATACTTGGATATCTCTACAGGTTTCATATAATTCAACTCTGGGCTACATGAAAACTATTTTTTTCGTTCCACTCTACGTAAGCCATAGCCTCTAACAGCATGTTATCATACATTTCCTCATAAACTTTAACCATGTTAATTTTGGTCTTCCAATTCTCCTAACATTACTCTCAATGTGAACTATGTCACTCTTCCAAGAAATACCATGTAAAACAAATTTTATTTTTTGTTAAAAAAATATTTTTAAAGAATTGTTATGAAGGCATACCTTGTTAGCTTCATATGCTTCTGGTTCAACTGTTTAAAGAGGTAATAGGAATCATTATGTGAGAAAATATATATAATCCAGACTCGTAAATCAAGATCAAAATCTAACCATTGGATAGAATAGGCTCCACTGCTCCACTCTCGGAAGCACTGCACAACAAACAGAAAAGAGAGAAATAAATCAAACAGATAATTACTATCATGTTCTTTTGACTTGCAACTTGCCCTTTAAGTGTTCGCATCTAATAACAATATTTAAAACTTTCTAAGTTTCCAAATATTCCCTTTTTAAAGTGGAAACTTAAGCTGTCATAAGTCTACTTTGAGATAAAACACTTGGTAAAGGATCTTACTGCAACAGCACTCTTGCAGCCTCTTGACACTCTGCAACTCGGCGATTATATCCAGGATTACTCGTCAAAGCCTGCTTCAAGCCTGAACATGCCAATAATATCTTGAACGGATGGTTTTTCTGCAACTTTGGTGGGTGTATAAGTTTGTGTTCTTTGGTCTGCACATGTTGAACTGGACTCGTGAGACAGAATTCCAAATAAAATGGATAACCATTAAGAGCATAGAATCTTAGAAGATAGAAGAATGGTGCAAAAAAATGCTGTCAGGTATGCATATAGAAGAAATAAATCAAATCATAGGGAACCCCATCAATTTTGGCTAAATAGTAGAAGACAAAAACCTTAATGAAATAATAGCTAAAATAATACTAAATAAACCCAAATAAAATAGATATTGTAATTATGCAGATAAGATAACAAAAAAAATAGAGAAAGCAGTGAACAGGCTCCTGAAACACTTCATGCAGTATTGGGAATGAAAAGAAAATAGAAAAAAGAGAGATTGTTTCATATTCTACTTGTATAAGTGCTTTATTAAACCAACCACAAGAAAATAGTCTAATGGCAAGACTCTCACCTCACATCCTGTAGGTCAGGGGTTCGAATCCCCTTGGGGCCACCCCCAGGGAATTTTCCCGGTCAATATAATTGCCTGGTGCATGTACCTGATTGTGGATTATGGGTGCTCTAAAAGGCCCGACACCACCATCGTCGACCAAAAAAAGTGCTTTATTTAAACCACATTATGACATGTATTTAGTTCTAACCTCCTTAAAATCTGCTTAATCCTAATTCATTTAACATAACATGTAGCTGTTAAAGTAAATTTTCCCTTCTCCATCTGGTAAAAAAAATTAATTCCCCCTTCTCTTCAAATTAAACGACAGTAATCCTTATAGATTACAATATATATTTTTCAAGGCATCCCTGTATAGCATGGCGATCCTGTTAAAGAAAATCGCCAGGACAAACTGTAGGACAAGAATTAATGTTATTGGGAACATATTACAATAAACATCACAAGAACAAAAACCAACTCTGTAATTGGATGAAGTCACCTTTGTTTCTAAGAACATAAAGTTTCTGTTTCACAAAAATATTCAAACAATTCAAGATAAATGATACCATACATTACCTTGCAGTTCATACAAGTTAGACAACCATATCTTGAAAGCAATATAGCTGATTGATCCAATATGCCATTTTTCAGACCTAAATATTCATTTTCAATCAACCTATATGTACAGAGAAGTAAGATTTAGGAAAACTTACTGTTACACAAACAAATAAAGAAGTTTATCAACATGGCATGGAAAGAAACAAATTCAACAATTAGAATAGATCATAGTATCAAAGGAACGCACCGGTCATACTCAATATTTTCTGATGGGGATACAGTAAGATCATTTGCGCTTTCGAAAGCCAACAAGTAAGCAATTCCAACCTGTTAAATGTGCAACTATAGTCAATATTACAAATATACAAAAGGATGCTATACTAACTAGGAAAAGTAGGGACTCTCAAAATGAATTTATTCTACAAAAGATTGCTGCCAACAAAAATACAGCATGAATCTCTTAGAAGAAAATAGTTATCAGCAAACCTTTTTGACATAATAGTTGCCGCAATTTCCCTCAAAATGTTTACAATTATTTAATCAAATCATATACCATGCTTAGAAGTGCTTCATGATATTAAATTTCTTGGCCTCAAGTTCAAATCCTTGATCTCAAATAAATGTCAATCTTATCTAGAATTTCTCTTAACCTTCCAAATTTTCAAATACCGTCAACACACACTTGATCTTTAGCCAAGTACTGGAAAAAATCTTTCACCAATAATACCTTCCAAAATAACAAGGCTTCCATGAGGATGGCCTCTTTTTCCATCCATGAGATCTATACCTGTTCTCTATGCTGGAGCTTTTAAGCACTACAGAGACATGACACACGAAGCTATGGTGCAGATACATGTACACGTTTAAGATTCTCTTTCCTGTGACAAAGATGGTGACATTCACTTTGAGAAGCATGTGTAGTCTACTGCAGGGGCTTCTAAGAATATAATTTAGTCACGAGGCCCACATGTGGCCCAAAATGTTAGGGGAACGCATCTATCAATAACATTCTATGGTTTCAGATAAAGGGCAGAGCTCATTAATAACAAATGAAGAAGCTAATAATGACATAAAATAGTCTCTCATGATAATACATGTGCAGCATAACCTTCAATATAACCTAATGAAAGCAACTAATATTCCCTTTCAATTTCTAAGTTATCTAGCTAAGCCTCCTCATTCAGGAGCCTCCAGCAATGAAGCAAATTACTCTCCTTCGTATTATCAAATAAGACTACAAACAAAAACACCCAATCATCAAAAATCACCGATGAAACTTGGAGGCTATGTGTTCTACGTTTGATATCCATAATATGCCCTAATTTTTTTTCCTAGTTGATACTCACAAACCCCCCTAATATGCCCTAATGTTTTCTAAAAGGGATAGGTATTTAGTTTCTGAAATAGTAAATACAAAATGATCATAACGTATAGAAACATAGAAAGTCATCTGATTACAAAAAGAAAATCGGTGGTTTATTTTTTGCTAGGTTAAACAAATCAAGTATATGATATTGCATGAAATTCCACAAGAAGGACAAGTGGATGGATGACAAGAAGAGATGAAAAAACTCACAGCAGCAGAAGAGCTAAGACCTGAACTGTCAAGACCCCCAGAACCACACACAAATCCTGTGATACCCTGAAACAATGGCAACAATGATCAATTTATTTAAACGTTAAATTTGGGATAACTACACAAGCTGACAGAAATATATTAAAAACCTTTTAGCTGCATTCAAGAACTTTGGAAAGGAATCACAACAAGGGTCAAAAGTCATTTCCTTCCATGGACTCTAACAGCCATATGAATAACTTGGCCCATACACTTCATAGAAGAATAGGTGTAAATAAAATAAATTTCCTGGACAATGCAACCCCTCAATTGAGTCAATCTACCATACCTGGCCGGTAGGATTTTAATCCTAATAAAATTTGAAGTATAAATAAGGCAACAAACTGACCCACGGTAAATTATGATAAATTCTAACTTCTAATTTACACACCTCTTCTGTATTTTAGAGGTAAGTTAAAGAGACACGGAGAAGTTTTGAAAACCTGCACCTGAACATGGGACACCAAGGACCAGATGAAGCCTATCTTAAGAGATGTCACTCCAGTAAATTGTGCTGAACAATGGGCCCTCTTCCCAAACAAATGCAAAAAAGGCTGAGATATTGCCAAGGCCAAATCCTACTGACCCAATTTACTTCTCCTTATGTAGGATGTTTCAACCTAATGAAAATCTGGTATTTCTGGTGTGCAACCGCATGGATGAAAACAAAGTAAGTACTTCCTTCTATTACTGTTCAGGCCCCTTAAGCTCGGTGGCTTATTCCAATCCTTAATGCAAGTTCACACATAGTTGTAGGATATTTCAAAGTGCCTTTGACTTAGATCAAAATGGCAATAAAATCGAAGTCATTCACGTGAGATGGGTTCCTTTTCTGTCCATCTCAAGGGGAGAGATTGCTTTAAGTTGATCCTTACTCCTTTCCTTTCAGAATGGTGAACCAGGTAACAGCTACAACAGGCACCCTAGACATTCTACCATCTCAATAGGAAAGCCTTAATCATAAAGCAGCTAATTATAATGTGAGGTTATAGGCTTATTGAGGAATGGTACCTACACTAGGTTGTCATCTCATCCCCATATGCTCTCCTCCTATACTTTTGAGTGTCATAGGGAAAATTAACGAGTCCAATCCCCAGCTCCCACTGTAACAGAACATTCAATGAGCTATTAGTCAAGCCCTTTAGAGTCCACAAGAGTCCATTGCTCCACAGGAAGTCATAATGGCATTAAATCACAGGAACCATTGTGCACATAGTAACCAGCTCATGGTTGCCCCCTTATCCCCCATTCTTTTTTGATAACTACAATGCAAACCTTCAACTTTTTCTTTTCATTCCTTTTCTAGCTTTTATGTGTCACATTACATAAGTGGAAACTATAACTTCAATCCTTTATGCTAGTATCAGTATAAATGTTGTAATCTAGACAAAATATGGTTGGATCTAAACTTGACCATATGCATAAGACAATGGTGCTTTCCCTTCATCCCCTCTCTAGGTGTTTCCAACAATCATTTGGATATTTATAGAAAATTCCACCCTTATGTACCTTAAAAGATGTGCTGAAGTAGGAGGGTGTTACCTTCCATTTATGCAGTGGCAAAACCTGGGCTGCCAAGGATGAGAATATAGTTTCAAGTAAAAGTACAGCCACTTTGTTCATACAAATAAAGTCGAAGAACAAGCAAGTACCCAGTCTTTCCTTCCCATCACCCACATCACCAAGGCAATACAAGGTAATGCCCTTTTCATGCAATTGAAATATAGATAAATTTATATGTTCGTACGGAAATTCTCAGAAAGAACACATATACAGCTGTTTCCCTATGTCTAGGTTACTGGAAGTTGCCATTCCAACACACAATGTTGGTGTTAAAACATGGTACTAGCATCCATTTACGAAAATCCTAACTTTTTCCAGGAAGGACATATATGTCCAATGTGCCAATTTAATTAGAGTATTCTATACTTGGACTTCAAATTCATCATAGCCCCTATCATCCGTAAGGAATAACAAAGAAAATTAGAGTATTCTAATTTATTTGATACTTGGACTTCAAATTCATCATAGCCCCTATCATCCGTAAGGAATAACAAAGAAAATTATCCAACCTGTCTTAGATGATTTCCTCTACTTTGTAGTGCATATAGTGCTCCTCTGGCATAAATTCCCCAATTACTTTCTTCTTGTACTTCGGATGAATCATTTGATTGGATCATGTCATTTGACTTTACGGCATACTTTGGAAGCTGAATTTCATCTACTCTGTGAAACCAATAACACTAAATAATTCAATTTCAAAAATAGGCCATATGACAATATTAGTTTTTCAAACAAGAACAGATAAAAAGTGAGTCACAGTGATTGGAACTGTAAGCTTCATATGTCCGAAAATATTGTGAAAATAAACACGTAAATATCATAGTTCAGGCACTTTAATGATGAAACCCAGTAACATTTCAGTCCTCCTGAGAAGTAATTCATAATGTAAGAATGTGTTACTCTTCGTATTCCTATAATGAATCTGCCTGATTATGTATAATCGCCACTACAAAAAGTTCAATGTTAATGTGATGGTCTGTTGGACTTGTGTACCATAGGCACATGAGATCTTGTCTTTAAGAAGCATCACAAGGGAATTGTTTTTTTCTTTTTTTCTTTTTTTCTTTTTTTTCCAGGTAAGTATGTAATCATAAGGGAAATATAAGGTTTAGTCCCATCTCTCACAGTTCAATTCCATAACAAATTCCATCAAACTTGGGTCTGGGAGAGTTGAAGAAAAAAAACCAACCCCTTTCAGTGAGACAATCAATTTGCTTCAGAGTGCAATGTTATACAACTTGCAATTGTAGGTAAGACTCCTGTCTATCTTGTTATCTGCTGCTCCAAATTATTTGTTAAGGAAAATCAAGAAAGTAAATCAATATTGAACATTTGAACTTGTTAGCTATGTACACTCCAATATGTGCAAAAATGTGCAAAATACTCATGTCAGGCAATGACACAACATAGGCTATGGGTATAAGAAATGAATCTAACACTTCATCCACAAGACTTCCTAATAAAGGAATAAAGGAACACATGCTTGGTTCACTTGAAGGTTTAAGTTTTCCCCAAATATGTAGCTTTTATTACATGATGTTTCACCATGAAAGTAAGTATATGTCCAATAATAAAAAATTAATGTTTCACCAAGTAACTTATGTAGCAGGTCTAAGGAATTAGGGATTAGACGAATCTGATACCTGGACATACCCGCACTAGACACATGAATCAAAGTCCAAGTAGCATATTTCACTTGAAGGTTTAAGTATTCCTTAAAAATGTGTTCCCTCTATTACATGGATGTTTCAGTGTTTCACTGTAAAAATAAGTAGCTGTCCAATAAGCAACTCTGCATAAAAAATTAATTTTACTACGTAATTTACGAAGATAAATTGGACACATCAACAATTTGGCTGTTTCCGCAGGTCCAAATATTTAGGGTTTAGACAAATCTGATACCTAGACATCTTTGCATTAGACATGCGTGTCCAACTTCAAGTAGCTTTAAAAGCTTAAGCAGTTAAGGAATGTGCAAGTCAACGACATGAGCAAAACTCTCAAGATTCTTATACGATATCGCACAAGGTTCTCTATATTTTTTGAATATTTTTTTCGTCACTTTGTTTGAAAAATAAAAATAATTCATAACATGTCTGTATAAATTTTGTTGTTGTTCACCAAGGATACTACTGTAACTGTAATTAGAAATGGAAGTCGAAATACAAAAAGGAAGTTTGCACAGAAGAGGAAAGAAATGTCCCTAATGCCAAAATTTCACATTGATGAACCTAAAAGGATCCAAGAAAATTACCCCCAAAGGAATAAAAAAATAAATTAATAACTAACGCAAATCAATCAAACTTTTAAACAAAAGGCAATATGTAAAATTAGAATATCAAATTGAAAGCTTTATAAACAAAATAAAATAGACAAAGATCCTGATAGTTGTATTGATATGCCAGTATATTATGATTGCATTAGTCAAATAATGATAATTACAAGGATCATGATGATATGTCGATGGAAATTGCAATGTGTCAATACCAATCTTGACATATATAAATGTTATACCTGAAGGCAGTAGATCTACTTAAAATATACAAACATGTCAATCAGCATTAAAAAACTAAAAACAGAGATGCATCATTAATGTTTGTTTTCTGGAATCATAGCTTCTTGAATTCTATAAATTATTTTCCTCCCAATTTGCTTAATGGTGGTCAACACTAATATCTTCATAGGCTTAGAAATAAGTTGATATATAGAACAAATGTTCCATCGAAAAAACTACAGTATGATCAAGTTACAAAGCTTAATTGTTTGGAAAAATATTACAAGAGATACAAGTAACAAAATAAAAATGACTTGAGGTTTCTCACCTTAACCTAACATCCCCTTTAAACTGTCCTGATCGTAGTAGAACCTACACAAAGAATTCCTGCTGAACATCAAAGGAGAATGACACGAGAAGGAAAAACAAAACAAAAAACAAAAGGAAGAATGCTTGAAAAGAAAATCTCAAAATTAAAATTTGATGAATATCTTTTTATAGATTGCACTTCAAATTTCTCACAGGAAAAAGACAAATTTAATTAACACACACATCTATGGTTTGCCTCCAACTACATATATTGTGTATATATAAATGCAATTTGACAGATGAATCTAAATGTTCAATAAATCAAAGAATGTGTCATTTTCCAATACGAGGTGACAGGGCAAACCTATGTTACCTGGAGCCTGACGTTCTCAATGACATGGTACAGTAAAGGTAGCTTATGTAGATGACATACTTGGAATGGTTGAAACAATTCCAAATGCGAGACTGATTTTGCTTTTAGCAAGTCACTATTAATGGTTCATAATATAATAAAAATGAACAAGATTGACTTTTACTTCCGGAAATTTGTTAAATTATATTAATTATACAACATCATGGAACTAAGAGAATCCTATAAAAATTAAGCTAAAGCCAAATCATTAATTCATTCCCAAGATTCCTTATTAGACCACTTAATTTTTCTAATGTTAGTTCACATAAATAAGAAAACAAACAAAACAAATGGTAAAAACTGCATTGATCAATAAATGTAAGGTCCTTGGAAATAGATCAATGATTATGTTATCACATGGGCATTCTAAAACGAAATTGCTAGGGCACTAGCATTTTATGTTAACTCTGGGCAGACATTTTTCCATTTAACAAGCTCAAACAGATTTTCACATAAAAGTATCTTCCATAAAGACAGATTAAATGTGGAATCTCAGAAGAGAGAATCAAGGAATTGTGGCAATGATCAACCAAGAAAAATGACCCAATGGAAACAAGAAGGGGACAGAAAGTCACAAGCTAATGTTTGTAGTTTTATAGATTAGGACTGTTCTCTGTCTAGGTTTAGTACTTTTGAACTTAATCAGCAAACAAAACAAAAAACGTCCATTGTTTATGTCAATACTTCATTCATTTCAATACTAGTTCCCCCCTACCCCGCCCCGACACCCCCCACCACGGGAAAAAAATAAAAAATTGATATTCATATTTTTGGCTCCGCACCTAACAAAGACCATATATAGGGGTATGCATAAATGTAGATTTGTTCATTTGTATAAACATAATCGCGATAGTTTCTCTCCTCTCTAATATTCACTTCTTTGACTCCTCTCTAATATCCACTCTTTGATACATGTCCCAGTGTCCTACTTTTGTATATTATATGTGGTCAAACTTTTGATATTATAGAAATTTTTATTTTGGTTGCTCTTAACAATTAAACTTTATTTTCCATTCTAAAAAAGGTCAAATTTCAAAGTTCAAGGTTTGTCAGTCACAGCTGGATAGACATAAAACAAAATTTGCCCACATGTTCAATACTTCAAAATGAAGGGGTTTTTTGCTTTTTAAATTATGAAACTTGCAAGATGTGTCAAATGCATGTCTAAAAGTGTCCAGAAATTGTCAGTTTCTGACGTATATGCAACAAAAACACAACTCCTTATTAGAACTGTCTGCGCTTTTCAGGTTGATGCAATCCTACCTAATGTGTCTTAGGTGAAATCAGGGGCCTAAGCGAGTCTTGTGTATTGAGGCTGACTGGACTAGCACTGTTACTTCAATCTGCTTCCAAATGCCAAGTGTCATTATACCACATTATTTGTACTTGTAAAAGTATCAAAAAAGCTAAAGGGTAAAAGATAAGGACATTAATGATGGGGTATTCTGATGTGATGTGTCAACTGAAAGAGCCATTTTTTTTTACGTAAAATATAAAAAGAGTACATTGTGGTTTCTTCAGCAGTTTAATTTTAATTTTTTTACAACCACCTTTTTTATATTAGGAGATCATTAAGGAACAGCATTTCGTATATTTTGCCCATACATTGACATTTAAGTGCCTCCGTGGTAGATGCTACCTAATCACCTTGAATTGATTTATATTTCATCAGATGTTCATATGGCCCCTAATGTATGATAATGTGAGAAAAATCAGGATCATATCATACCTGAGAATCACCAGAAGGAACAAATCCTAGAAGTATACCCTTATTAATTGTCATAGCTGAAACAGTTCCACCCTGTAACATCATAGAATAAAACAAAAAATAACTTTGAGTTCTTCATTTGAGTCTATAGATGTAAAAAATTGAAGGATTAGGCAGTGGCTCAAAAAATAAGCTCAACTGATCAAGTGCAAGGTAACAAAATATCATCAGACAAAATAAACAAGTATTGCAGTAAAAAAATTCGAGGGGAATTCACACAAAAAATTTGAAATTAATTATGACAAGGAAACATCCGAAGATACTTTAAGAACTACGAAGTATTAAAAGAAGCATAGTTACATTCTCATAGCTAACTCCAACCCTATCATGCTTGGTCCTTTATTTATACACATTCGGTCTCAAGTCCAAGAAAAGGAGGACGATTGCTTTAGGTAGTTTTATTGTTAACGTAAAACTTCTATCAGAACTTTATGAACATGAATCCTAAGAATATACGAGTACAATTTAGGGTGTTTCTGACATGTTGCATATGCTTCCAGATGTTCCGGAAAATGGACAGGAGGTGTCACGTTGACTCCTAGATGCGGTGAAAATATCGTGTTATTCAATTGAGGTCATTGCCTTATATAGGAGGCAGTGGTGCGACAAGATTCATGTAACTGACCCCAAATAATTGGGAAAATATTTTTTGTATAGAGTTATATGCACAATTATGATACTCTACTGTTCAAAATTAAACTTGAAATTTCCTAAGCGAGGAGGCACAAATAAAATGCTCTTAAATTAATTATGTAAATGCGCAAATATGGTACTCTTGTGTCAAAAACTACACTAGCAATTTCTTTTTTCCTTTTTTCAGTAGGTAAATCTCACACACACCCATTTGTCTCATTGGAGATTCGAATTCTCAACTTTCCCATTCAAAAGGACGACGGGATACTACTTGGCCCTTGGTGGTAGGTAAAATTAAACTTGCAAACTTAATATAACGTGCATTAATAAACTCACAGAAGAACAATTTATAAAATCCAAACTTTAATAAGAATCCATGTATTAATAAACAATCCGGTTTACTTAAAAAGGATTTTTGGTACATTATAGATAGACACCATTTAAATTCACACAATAGCTATGATCAAATTTTAGGTTAATTAGCATATATAATCATGATCAAAAAAAAGAATACTAAATTCACCTGATGATCAATATGAGCTCCCAATGGACAAATCCTATAAGGGGACACGACAACCCTGACCTCTTCAATATCACCCCCAGACATTTCAGCAACCATCTTCCTTATTTCATCCAACTGTGACAAATTATAAAATAGATAAAATTTTATTATAGTCATAGATAAACACGTATAACCCAAAGATGTAGAACCATCACAAAGTAATTGGGTTGCCATTATGAGTTCAAGAACATATAAGTGAAAGTAATAAAAATAAAAACTAATAAATAAACAATAAGAAGTAGTAATGTGCATAACCATTGAGATCCAAAATGAGAATCAATAATGTGATGCTTAGAAAATCTACAGGGCTAACAAGGAAATATAAACTATATCACAGTAACAACCCCTCACTCTCTCTCTACATGTATATATATTGTATGTATACATGTATATACATATATATATATATATATATTGAAGCGCAAAAATTCAAAGTTTACACCATAGAATTCTGTAAGTGCTTTTAATTTTATCTTTCTAGGAATGTCTTATATACACCGTATATACTAAGACTTAAGTTATTCAAACTAACCTTGTAGCTTTGTTGAATAAAAACAGACACTAACACGAATGAAATACATAGATACAAAAAAAATCACTATCAGCCCATTGATTTGATGCACCACCACGTTTAACTTTTTAATTATATAAATAATTTGTGCAAAGTTAAATTGGGTATTAAATCTATGGCCTTTAAATTAAATTGTGATCAGATCTTTGTAGAGTGGCATTACAGAATTTAATGCTGGTACATTGCAGTTTACAACGATCCATCAAGGAATAAACCATGTAATGAGACAAAATTTAAGCTGCGGATCAAGAATTACCTCTCCTTCGGATGGCCAAGAAAACCCACTCATCTTCCAAATGATCTGGAGAATCACCAATTGAATGGCCTTGTTGAACTGGGTTTTTCTCTACAAGGCTACAGCTTCACCGCAATGAGGGGTGTGTTTACACACACACGTATACATATAGATATCTCGAGAGAGAGAGTGAAGTTAAAGGAATAGAGTTTGCGGTTGTGACCCGGGAAATTATTCGTCAGTTAAAATGTCAATGTGATTTGGCTTCATTTCATCTCATCAATGATGACGATTCATGACAATACACGGTGGTTCATGAACTTGTTTATTCATCCGTGTACTATATTTTATTTTCTCGTCTTCACAGAAAATCGTTTTTTTTTTCAAATATATATATATATAGTGATAAGAAATTATTCTATAGCTACCTTTAAGTCAGAAGTTTATTCTTTTATTATTCATTGCACGCTGCCCAAAAAAAAAAAAACAGTCAATTTGTCTCACGGACCCGTACAGTAATAATGGCTTATAAATTAAATAAAGCACTGGATACGGGACACGAGTATGACACACCACAGATACGACGATACGACAAATTTTTAAAAAATAGGACACGGACACTGACACGGCGAGATACGCCTACAAAATTATATATATAATTATATATTACTAGAATCTTGTACATTCATTTTTTTAATAACAAATCAATATATATAAATACAAAATTGCAAATAAAACAACAAATAACATAATCAATTTCAATAATTTTATCTCTATTATAAGAAAATATAGACAAGACAAAATAGAAAATAAATGAAAAATAAAGTCGATCCAAATTCCAAATGATGATGTACAGAAGAGACATAGCTATAATGAACTAAATATGTATATGAATAAACATATATACTTTTAGTCTTTCACAAAGTCCTGTTCGTTTAACTTAAATATATATATATATATATATCTTGTTCATGTAGAGATATAATTGAAGAAGATGAGAGACTGACTTTATTTTTTTAAAATTTTACTTTTAAACTTTTAAAATTAGTAAATTACATTAGGTACCTCATTTATTTTTAAAAAAAATTACAAAATATACCCCGCCATGTCCCCAGCTTGTCCGAGCCGTGTCCAATAAAAAATAATTTCTGAACACTTCACAGAAGTATCGGACACGGGTGTTGGTGTCCGAAAAATGTCCAACACTGGTGCGGAACCTCTAGAAAGAGTGTCTGTGCTTCATATTATAAGCATGAGTCCTAAGATCATTCACTTTATGCAGGGTGGGAAAAATATATATATATAGCATTGCTAAATACGTCCTTCACGTGTTACTTGGCTGAAAAAATAATAAAAATAAATTAGTGGAACAATATTATTGGATAATGACTCTCCTTAAGTAGTTATTATTTAAGTTTCTTTTAAAATATAAAATTTTTAAAAGATTGAATTTTAATATTTTTGTAATTGCATTAGGGTGATGAATTTTCAAATAAATAATGATTCTCGTGTCTTAAACTATAAATCGAAGCTGTAACTCGTGTATGAATTTTACCACTTTTAAAATGTAATATTTTTGTAATTGCATTAGGTTGATGAAAATAATGATTCTCGTGTCTAAAATAAATAATGATGAATTTTCATGAAGCAAATAAGATCAAAAATTTGTCTCCACTTCGTCAAAGGAATAGGAGGAATCTCTTAGGCCAGGGTATTGGAAGGAAAATAAAAGAAAATTATTGCAGATAAATGAAATATTGTGTTTGGTATCAATTTTTAAAGGAAAAGAACAGAAACAAGGGATTCCAAATGAAACAAATTATATAGGATGTGTTGGTTTTGTGAGCCTTCAAAAAATTGGAGGAAATGGAAGGAAGGAAAAGACTAATTTGTTTAATAAAATTTTATTAAAATCAAATTTGCCTTTCTTTTTATGAAAGGCAAAATTTAGGAAAAATGGTATGATAGTAAATTCATTATAATACTTTATTTGTCCAAACATGATTACTATTATTTTATTTCTTTTACTTTTTTAATTAACCAAACACAATAATTGGTTAACTATATCCTCTCATTTCCTTTTTTTTTTTTTTTATTTTCTCTCAAAACTAATCTTATCATTTCTTTTATTTTACATTTAACCAAACATAGCCTTAGAATTTTAGGCTTGTCGTTTCCAATTTTGCCCTCTGTTTTTGAATTGGTGGATCCATAATGATGTTATTTTTTACTTTTACACTTCCAATGCAATAGGGGTAAATTGGGGAGGTTAGAAAATACAGTACATTAATTTTTGAAATATGACAACTATTGTGAAGCAGCTATTGTTGACGTTTTATATTTTATTTTATTTTATTTTATTGGGTAAGAAATTAATTGTTGATTTTATTTGTATTATCGTTAAGATTTGGAATTTAATTAAATCATACAATTTTTGTTTCCTTGAAGGACGAGACATTTAAGTTTAAAATTCTGTTAAGGGCACTTTTAAATTTAACGACACCCGAAAACAAAAGCCCACATCACCTCTCTCCATGCAAGATAGAAAACCATAGGGCTTTAAGCCCAATTTGGACCCACCACAATCTATGCCCAATAGTAAGACCCAAATTTAAGAATGGCCCACGTTATGGGAATAGGAATGTGTGTTATTAAAGTCCCCTAATTGCACATTGGAGCAAGAGCAACTGTTAGCGCTTTTTAAGTCATACAATCATTTTTGATAAATGTTGCTCTTACCTCACTCAAATTTTCACTATTTATGATATAATTTTGCCTCTCTAACGTCCCTACTCTCGAATTCGCTCTGGCTTTCACTTTATGTGACTTAGAGCGCTCTATTCATTTTTCTTTTTTTTTTAATGAACTTACAAAATTGTCTTTGTACTTTTTTCTTTTTCATTTTTTCATTTTTTGTTTTCATTAGCAAGAAACTTGATCCCTCGTCACATGTCCACTTTATTTATTTGGAGACTCGAACTCTCGTTACATTTACTTTATTTACTTTGGAGATAGAAGAGATATTACTGGATCACAAGACCCTTGAAAAAAAGTCTTTGTACAATAAAAGCACTTAATTATTATATTTTTAATGTCACAGTTGTCTTCACTTAAACATTTACTATATAAGTAGTTACATAATATAGGAAGTTTACCTTTACTATTTGTACGTGATTGGGAAAAAAGTATATTTGATTTGGAAGCAAACTTTCATCATTAAACCCTTAACCAAAAAAAAAAAAAAAAAAACTTTCATCATTAAATTTAAAGCAAACAAACAATTCTCTGCGATAATCTTTAGTTGATCTTTTTTCTTAAAAAAAAAAAAAAGAAAAAAAAAGCCTATTTTTAATTAAATATAAAATAACATGAAAGCAAAATAATATATACCTAAACTTTAATTAATTTTTTTTCTTTATTGAAAGGTATATTTAATT
>JAOTQH010270691.1:0-10720 GCA_025631255.1 Cornus kousa | reverse complement strand
CTTCATTACTAGAACAAAATTTGGAATACAAGTGTATGAGGGGAGTCTCAGTCGACCAAAATAAAGTTTTGGACAACCGAAACTGGCAGAAACTTTTCAAAAACCTAATTTTTAAGAGTAGGACACTTCGGTAGACCAACATAAGCCATCGATTGACCGAAATAAGCCATCGGTCGACCGAAATGGCCCTAAACAGTGGAAAAGGCTACTGGAATGTGCATTTTTACAAAAAAAAAACACATTGGTCGACCTAAATGTTGTTTCGGTCGACCAAAACTCCTCGAATCCTGCTGGAAGCTTTACTAAACATGTGAGATTTGCAATAGGTCATATCGAATTCATTCTACCCACATGCCTAGGTTAAAACTGATTCTTTTAAAGGAAATTAAGCATGTGAACATGTGAACATGTCAACAAGCATAATATGAATTATTCATACATAGAACAATGGCTCATGGCCTCATACCCATCAATTACAAGAATCTTACATACTCAACCTCCAAAGTTGGTTAAAATGCATTCTTAAAGCAAAATATGGTACCAAATGGATATAAGTACTAAAGTAAACATGCTTGGCCCTTAGCCTCATTACACACATGTCCAAAGAGTATCAAAAGGTGCACTTAAGTGCACATTACATAGGTTGAACTATAAATACAAGTTTTGACATAATAACCAAAATGAGGTGTGATATGCTAACAAGTGCACATTCTAGTATAACAAAAATACTCCATGTAGTCTAGCAAGTCTAAGATTGTTGTGCATCCCACAATATTATTTTTTTACCTGAAAAACACCCGGTAACTTTGGGGTGAATAAACAAGTTTATTCGTAAGGAATGAGCATGTATAGACTTATCTTTATACAAGTTTTGCAATTCAATACATGCTATTTAAATGACATTTGAACTTTCAACATAGCACAATGAGATACCATTTCACAAAGTTATGAACTTGGAAATTAAAGTGTGAAATCAAACCAAAGTGGATACTTGGATATCACCCGGATTAAAACTGTATTCTTGGGATCACTTTAGGGCTATTAACCCATGGGTACCTTCCCCTAGTGCGCCTTATAGTGTAGGGAACTCTCTATCTCCCGTACTAGAACCAAGTCCTAGCCTAGTCAAGTTCTTGATAATATCTCAAGTTTCCAAAATCAACAAGTTGAGTAACAAGTCATGATATATTTTACAAACACAACAGCTCCATGAATTTAATGACTAAATCATTAGAACAATGAAATGGAAATTAATTAAGCTAATTAGTTAATTTCCTCTAGATTTCATGAGTTATTCAAATAATCCCAAATGAATGTATAACATGAACTAAGTTATGGCCATGCCATTTATCAAGTCAAAAATGAAATACAAGCATGGTAGAATTAAGTAGAATTTAAGATTAATTTAAATTACTTAAGTTTTTAGATTTAAAAGCTCATTTAAATCATGTCATATTAATACACAACAAGATTCAGGTTATGGCCATGCCATATATCAAATCCAAAGTAAATTATATGCAAGCTGCCATTAGTCATTTATTTCTTAAATTCACATAGGACATGCATACAACTTGTATATCATTACAAGATTATTTTACTCACTTAGGAAAATAAAATAGATTACCTCAATAGAGAATTGAATATCTATAATCCAATGCAACAAAGCTCAAAATGGAAAACAAAGCTAGGGTTTTATAGAGGAGAGTGGGAAGAAGATAAAGTATTCCAAGTTCAAAGGTCTAAGGTGAGTGAAAGGGCTCCAAAATGAAGCTTAAAGCTTTAAACCAAGCTTTGCTTCAATGGTGGTTTTCTTAGGGTTCTTACGAGGAAAGTGATGAATGAATTAAATGAAATAGAAACCCTAAGTTAAAAGTGGTGGGATTCTCTACTCACTAGGTGTTCTTACACTACCTCACACACGCACATTTGCAAGACCAATTGTGACGCCTGCACTTGTCACCATCCTGTGTAAACTTCCAAGACTTAATATCAAGCCTACACTTGTCAACCATCCATGCCAACATCTGCTTCTATCTTAGGCCAACAAATGGATGCATCTCCACCCTCCATGTGTCAAGGGATTAAGCTTCCAAGTGGTTTCACCACAAAGCCAACAAATGGCACCTTACGAATGTGACACTTGTCACATTTTTCAGAAATTGCAAAAAGGTCCTTTTTAAAAATATATTCTAAATTAAATTACAAAATGGTGCCTAAGATGAAAAATAATTACTTTATTTAATTACACTAAAACCCCAAAAGTTATGAATAATTACAAGAAGTCATGTATCCAAAGCCTTTACTAGAAAAGTAAACATTTAGTATGCTTTTCTACAAAAGTAAAAATGTAGATGTCATGTAAACTAAATATCATGGACATATGAAAAGCCGGAATCAATTTCGAGCACAAAAAGTGAGGTTATGCGAGGAAAAATGAAAAATGACTAAAAGACGGAATAGGGAAAAAGACGAAAATAAAATTTACCGAAAAAAGAAAAGGAGGAAAATTTCTGGGTCATGACAATAATGGTAACCCTTAATCTTCTTATTTGGGATGGGTGATCCATGTGTATGTTATGCTACGGCTGTTGCTCCATCCATATTCCTTAATCCTCCTGGTTGGGCATTCTTACTCTACCAAGCTTCTATTGACCCATCACTACTACTTCAGAACCTGACAAAACACACACACACATTAATCCTCACTCCTCAGCTACTACACCAATTTCCCATTTCAAAGGGAAACCCACAATATGCTACACAAATAGTTCAACAGTAGAAGAGGCTTCTTTAAGCCTTAATTAGAGTTAACAACATCAAAAACACACATACACACAAATATATATATATAGACACAACACAAACACACACACAAATTAAACCATATAGAAAAAACACAAAAGGCTAAACAAGAATTTGCATTAAAAATTAAAGAGAGTGGCAGTGACCAAACTGCTAACCCATTCAATAATTTCAAAACAAAGGGGGAAAAGAGAAGAAAGTAAAAAAACATTGTCATTGTTCATGTCCATCTAATTATTATTAAGTAAATTGCACACTTTAGTAAATTCCTAATATAATTATAATTTTAAAGTGATAATTCAATGCTACTACACACAGTGTATTTAATTTTTTAGTGACCAAACATGGTCTGGTAGGTGAAAGGTAGTGAGAAATTTTGTCAAACCAGCTTAACCCACAAATAAATGTATATATGAATACACATAAAGCTTTGTCAAATACCTTTAATAAATAAAGCATTGTCAAAATGTATTCTATAAACCACATTTGATACAAAATGAAAAAGAAATGTATAATTTTTTAAACCAAGCATATATATGTTGTGTTAAGCTAAAAAAAAAAATTCCTAAGAAGATATTTTAGAGAGCCAAAGTAATTTGAAATATATAATCTACAATTTGCAACATATATAATTTCATTGCAAAATGGTCTCCTTCTTGCTACAAAAGTCTTTGCATGAAAACAATTACTCAGATTGCAACAAATTGTTGTTGACACCTAAATTTAGGAATTCTGCTTCAATTGGATGGGTAGTTGCTTCAACCCTTCGGTCTCTTCCCTGGCCCTGTCTATAAATTTCCTCACAATTAATACCCCTAAAGTGTTCTGCTATAAACAAATTCAACAAACCCTAGCTTAAAAATTTATAAATTTCCCAATTTTGGCCACCTAAAAAGTGTTATGCTATAAACAAATTCAACCCTCAAGAAGAAACTAGTACAAAATCTGTAGAACAAGCAAAACAATTGAAGAATGGAATAAACAAATTAAGGAATCATCAGCAAAACAATTAAGTGCTTCTGTAACGTGAAAGATTTGACCTAAAAATTAAACCCTCAAGATTCAACTAAAATTGAAAAGATTTGACCTTGAAAAGAAATTGTTAACAAACCCAAGCTTAAAAATGACAAAGATGGGTGAATATTACCTGGTTGTGAGAGAAAAATGGTGAGCAGGTTCTTCTCGCTGGTGGATGTAGGCGGTGAAGGAGATCGGCTGTAGGGAGAGTAAAAGAACTGGTTGTTCTCATTGGTGGAGGAGCTCGTCAGATTTGCCAAATCAGTGGTGGAGGAGATTGTGTATGGAGTTAAGGTTTGTGAAGGATAGAAGGA
Organism: Cornus kousa; assembly: GCA_025631255.1. Lineage (NCBI taxonomy): Eukaryota > Viridiplantae > Streptophyta > Magnoliopsida > Cornales > Cornaceae > Cornus > Cornus kousa. The sequence continues at coordinate 6,587 of JAOTQH010270691.1, read as the reverse complement.
GAGATTGTGTGGTTTTGGTTTAGTTACACTGTATTTCGCCCATGAAATCACCTCCAAGGAGCTGCGCGGAGAGAGAGAAAATGAGGCTGAAAAATGAGGGTTTTCTTATTTGCGATATTATATACTTGTTATGTTCGCTACAGTATTTTGATACTTGTTATTGATATCAGTTTGGGTGATATCTCTGCTATAGTGGCGAAAACACCCAATATGATGTTATTAGTTTTGGCCCAAAACTGGTAATGTTTTGACACTATTCACTACCACATCTGCCCACTCTAAACATGATATTGGCCCAAAATACAAAACCAAAACATCAAAAAAATATCAGATTTGGGCTTCTAAACAGGCCCTAACCCACTAGGCAAACGTGTTCTTAACTTCCTCAAGTGGATAGGGAAATGTGGTGGCTCTTCTCCGGTGGGCTTAGGCTGAGGGGCCTTGTTGAACTATTTTTTAGGGCACTCTTCAATGACAGTTATGGGCACTGGCCTTTGATTGGAAATCTTTAGGGCTTCGTACTTTGGAGTCTCATACTTAGTAAAAGGGGCCGGCCTGAGATTCTTAAAATTCCTGGCTGCGATCTTAAGCTAGCCGAAGCTTGCGATTCGTAGATTAACCAAATAGAGCTTGTAGACTTTTATCATGCCTTGGATTCAAATATTGACAAGATTTATTTCATTGCTTCTCTCGAAACATTAGCCAGCTCCATCACTAAATCTATTAATGAAGGTGAGGACATATTCGCTGTCCTCCTGGGCTTCCTTAGTGAGAGAGAGGGAGTGGTCACACGCTCTTCAGCTTGAAAGAAATTAGTGAGGAAATGATGCTTTAACTGCTCCAAAGTGTTGATGGAGTCTGGCTCAAGGTTGAAGTACCAATGGTATGCGCGATTAGTGAGGGACTTAGAGAATTCCCTCAGCCGAACCAGGTGGTTGTTGCAAAAATGGGTCTTGTGGGTCGCCAGTTTTGCCATTGAACTGTGGGAACTTTCGAATTAAATACCCTTGGGGGTATAATGTCTGTGCTATGGCTTAAGGATAGGGGGCTCGCTGCCAAAGTCTAAATCCCAGGATGTTGGAGTGCTCTTTTCAAAAAGGTCTCGTACCTGAGATCGTGTAAACAACTCCTTTGGAGCAGGGTATGAATGAGAGGGAAAAGTGAGGCGTGCCCTAAGGTTAGCTTGGGCGTAGGTGGGTGGGGAGTAGAACATAGGCTCCTTGCCACGAGGTGGGAGGGTGTGAATAGCTCCAAGGGTTCCTTGTAGCGCTGGGTTATAGGATTCCAGGGTATGCTATGAAAGTAGATATATGCTGTGAACTCGATCAACTAATAACTGCATGATGGTTGGTTGCTCACACTGTGTGGGTAAGTTCATGACGATTAGAGTAACAATAGCAGGTGTCGTCTGGTTGGCCGGAGCAATCTCTGTCTCAACTGCAGTTGGTGTAATTGGAACTCTTAAATCAAGAGCATAGAGGGCCTCTTCAAACTTATCCATTCGAGTCATCAACTGGTGGTTGAAGCTTTGTATCGCCTCTAAAATTACGCCTGTGTTGGGTCTGTGCCTTGACGTTACTGACAAATGAGATCTGATATTGGTAGCTCTAGCATTGGTAGTTCCAATGGCAGATGCCTCTACCTATGCCAGTGGAAGGTAAACTTCATCTGGATTCATCTTCTTACTAGGATATCCCCAGTGAAGTCGCCAAATGTATGTACCTATTTTTTGAGTCAAGTTGAGAGATGAAAATATATGGGAAATACCACTAAATCAATGCGAGGAATACATAAGAGTGGATTGATGGAAAGAAAATCAGCCCAATCTGAGGACTAAAATGATGGTAGAGAAGACGAAGTTAGAGTAGTCAGAGTCCGAATTCCTTATGTGTATCCTTTTTGCCTTTGCCACCTCTTTATAGTCTTAGGTCATTCAGGTGGTATATGTTGGGCCTCTGGATAAAATGAGTCAGGGCCCATGTTCCTTTATGGATCATGATGCCCTAATCCTTGTTCTTTCGATTCTGTTGCCAAGTATACGTACATCCTTAAATGACCCAAATAGAGGGTAGCTATAAAGGTATTTGTACTTACTCCAGCCTGTCTTTCGCTTTTATCCTCAAATTAGGTCCTGCCTTAGCAGGACTTAGCTAATTTTCCATCCTCCATTCCAAAGTCCCTTTTACATTCCTATTGGTCTCAAAGAGTCTTACCATTACTCTTTGTTGTTCATTTCCTTTTATAGGATGTGGCTTGGTCGAGTCGAGGCTCGAGGCCCCATCGATAGACAGTTTATGGCTTGGTCGAATCGATGTTCCAAGCCCATCGATTGATAGTTTGTGGCCTTGTCGGATCGAGGTTCAAGGCCCATCGATCGACAGTTCGTGGCTTGGTAGGATCGAGGTTCAAGGCCTATCGATCAACAGTTTATGACTTGGTCAGATTGAGGTTAGAGACCCATCAATCGACAATTCCTAGCTTGGTCGGATTGAAGTTCAAAGCCTATCGATCGACAGTTGGTCCCATGCTTTATGGGTTCATCGATCAGCTCATTTTTACTGGAGCTCTTGTATCGACCAAGTGTTGGCCATTTTTTTGACTTCTTGTTTATTCCTTTGAAGCTGACATTTCAGTGACGTCAAATTAATTTGAATCTTTGATGACGTGGCTTAATCATATCCATAAAAGTTAACCCAGAAAAGCAAAAAAGGAGTAAAAAATTCCCACAATAATGAACTAATTCAGAGTTCCAGGGGAAGTTTAATCACAAATCTTCTGACGCCCATCATTGTTGATATTCTAGCAAGACTCTCTGTGAAAAGCATTCTTTTTTGCAAGTGTGTTTCCAAAACTTGGGGCAGTCTAATTTCGGACCCTAAATTTGCGAAGCTGCACCTTTCTCAACAAGATCCCTGTTTTCTGTTTTGGAATAGGGTTTCAGTAACAGTTTCAAGTATGCTTTACTTGTTTGAGCCTCAAATTTGCCCCAATTTCAATCTTGGGCATAGCTTACATAATGATTGTCCATATTTTCTTCGATGTGACCATCACACTGCCAACTTTCCCATGAATCTAACTAAACTAAAGATCCCATTACGTGACTTTGAGAATATGCTCAATAATAAAGATGGTGGGGCCCAAATCAGTTGTTACATTACTAGACCAGGGATTGAAAGGAAACCCTTCATCAGTTCTATCACTATATATCAAAAATTTAGAATTTTGAATTCATGCAACGGTTTCCTTTGCTTGTCTAATTCTTCATGTGATAGCCCCGTTGTTGTGTGTAATCCAGTCACGGGTGAGTATATAAACCTTCCGGTTACTAAGGGACCTAGTTCCGTTTATGGTGGGTTAGGCTTTAGTCCAAGAACTAATCAATTAAAGGCAATTAGAATAAATGGTAGGCAGATTGAGATACACACACTCGGTGCACCATTATGCAGTGGCGAAGGGAGCTTGTGCCATGTGCCCCCCCTGATTTTTATTTATTTATTTATTTTAATAGTATATGTATATTTTTTGAAAAGTTCAAAAATGCCCCCCTGAATTTTTTATTTTGCCTTCATATATTAGTAATACTTTAGTGAATCAAGACCATTTAGTCATTCTACCAAATAAAGCCCAATAAGACATAATTACAAAGTACCAAATAAAGCCCAAATAAAGTCTAAACAAAACTTCACTTTATAGTTTCTTTGCACAAAAGAGACAAAACAGATACGAAAAGGGACTCAAGAGTCCTGACATCGACCATCAGACCATGGTTATGCTGCTATGCATATCATTATGCTCAGGTTTTAAATCATCATCGTTTGAGACAGAATTGGAAGGAGGAATACCAAATTTGTTTTGTTGTTGATTCACAGCTTGATTTGCAGGTAAAATATAAATTTTTTTTATACACCTTGGAAATCCGAAACCCTAGTTTTTTTTTTTGTTTTTTTTACATGAATCACATTCACATCTATTTTAGTTTTTGTCTTACTTGTTTGATGAATATGATAGATAAATTGAATAATTAAAAGTTAGAATCACAAAGATAAAGTCTTGATATCATGATACATCTTCATCTAATCATCTCTGTATTTGGAACCTGAATTCTTTCTAGATTTCAAATTATATCCCTCATCCCTTCTAATATTTTCTAATAATGTTAAACATAGATTTGAACTTTTGATTCAATAAGATTGACTAGTTTAATTTATCTCTAGTTTTCTCTACTTTTTTTTATTTTAATTTTATTTTTTAATTTTGTTATGTTCTCATTTATCTAATGCCATGCACATGATGTATGGTGGTTCCTTCTGTGAATGTGTGATTACTGATTAGGGATTTTAAAATCTCAACTTTAGCTAATGCTAGATTGTTTATTTTATGTTTGTGCTCACTGTGTTTTATTCAAATGAATTTTTTCAAATCTGTGAAACATCTTCTTTTTTATATATATTATATTTTAAGTGGGCTTAACTTATATGAGAAGTTGAGAACATGTTACCTATATGGTATACCATCTTTGTGTTTGTGGAGTTGTTATTGCTCTCTAGCTAACTGGGTTAAATGATTGTCACTTAAATTGGGCATTTTCTTCTAAATTTTTATTGTCTAGTTACTAGTTAGCACTTACTTTCCTAATGCATTCTAAATGAAAATATTGAGTAGTTTAAATAAAATTAATAAGATTGAAATGTCCATCTTAACTATTATATGTAAATAAACCTTTTTTTTTTTTTTTTAAATAGTTATGGAGAAATATTATAAAAGAAAATCAGGGTTGGCACCTCCTATAGAGAGAGATGATGATTGAATGAAGCAAAGTCGTTCCAACATCAACTTGGAAAATCTTCCAGCAGATCCAGGACTACGAACTTAAATCTTGGATTACCATCCTAATATTCGAGATGACATTTGTAGAGCATATTATCTTAAGGGTCCTTGTCAACCCAAGACTCATCCTTTTCCCTATATGAGTTTTGGGAAAGCATCACGTTGTTTCAACCCTGCTTGGTTTAGTGAATATTCTAATTGGTTGGAATATAGTATAACCAAATATGCAGCATTTTGCTTATGTTATATTTTCAAGCCGAATATTGGAGAACAAGTAGGAGGTGAATCTTTTGTGGGTGAGGGGTTTTCAAATTGGAAGAAGAAAGAAAATTTTCAAACTCATGTTGGAGGCCCCAAATAGTGCCCATAACTAAGCTTGGAGATCATGTGAAGCTTTGGTGAACAAAAAACAACACATTCAAACAATTTTATGCAAGCAGTCGCACCAATCTAAAAATGAATATTGGACTCATTTGACTGCATCAATTGAATGTATCCGATATCTTTTACACCAGGGACTTACCTTTCGTGGCTATGATGAATCTGAAGATTCAAACAAATAAGGGAACTTCCTCACACTTTTGAGATTTCATGCTAGTCACAATGAGGATGTTAGAGCCGTTGTATTAGAAAATGCTCTAGAAAATCTAAAGTTAATATCACTTGAGATTCAAAAAGAGATTGTAAATGCCATTGCAATAAAGGTTGTCAATTTTATTATTAGAGATATTAGAGATGATTTTTTTTTTTTTCCTATTTTAATTGACGAGTCTCATGATGTATCGATAAAGGAGAAAATGGTTATTGTGTTATGTTACGTGAAGAATGGAAGTGTCATTGAACGTTTATTGGTATGGTATATGTTACCGATACAACTACTCTTTCACTCAAGATGGCGATTGATAATGTATTTTCTACACATGGATTGGGCATTTTTGGATTGCTTGAGTAAGGTTATGATGGGGCTAGCAATATGCAAGGTGAGTTTAATGGTCTCAAAACGCTTATTCTGAAAGAGAATGAATTTGCTTTTTATGTTCATTGTTTTACTCACTAACTTCAGTTGGCTCTTGTTGTTGTGCCAAAGAATCATGGCTAGATTTCCATTTTTTTTCGTTTTTGTTGCTAATGTGGTGAATGTAGTTGGAGCCTCATGTAAAAGCCGTGATATGCTTCGCGAGAAACAAATTGCTGAAATTATTGATGGACTTAACAAAGGCGAGCTCACAAGTGGGCAAGGCCTAAATCAGAGTACTTCTCTTGTACGTGCAGTAGACACCAGTTGGGGCTCACATTATGGTACTTTAATTAGATTTATTACAATGTTCTCATCTGTGATTGCTATTCTTGATATTATTGAAAAGGATGGATTGAAATCTGATCAAAGAGGCGAAGCATCTATTCTATTTGGGTCGATACAATCCTTTAATTTTGTATTTAATCTCTATTTGATGAAGACATTGTTGGGCATAACAAATGAATGATCAAAAGTACTATAAAGAAAAGATTAAGATATTGTTAATGCCATGGAGCTTGTCAAAGTATGTAAGTAATGACTACAAATAATGAGGGATGATGGATGAAATTCTTTGCTTGATGAAGTTTCTTCCTTTTGTGAGAGACATGAGATTGATGTTCCCAACATGGATGATATGTTCACTACTCAAGGATGACGACGACGAAATGTGCAAGAAATGACAAACTTGCATTACTATCGTGTTGAGTTGTTTTATTCTGTCATAGATATGCAACTTCAAGAG
>JAOTQH010270680.1:0-10721 GCA_025631255.1 Cornus kousa | reverse complement strand
ATTTAATATTGTTTCTTTTAACTAAGTTTCAATTACTAATTTTTGTCAAAATTAGATTAATACCAATGATATTAACTTTATTTTTACACAAACAACATCTAAGTTGTTAAGAGACCCCTCCTGGCCTAAGAAAAAGGTGTTTTTCGGGTTTTCCAAAATCAAAAGAGTAATGATAATAAGATACTATAAAAACGTATAACTTTACAAATATAAAAATTATAAACATTTATATATATATATATATATATATATATATATATATTTCAGATTAGTGAGATAATAAAACCATTGTTCAATGAAGCTTAACGGCAGTCAGGCATAGAGAGTGTGCAAGTAGGGGGATTCACAACAATTGCAGCGCCTAACTAACATGCACAATTTTCTTTATGTTCGACGCATAAAATTGAAGTCTTAGAATTAGAATTGGTAAAATTGAAAAAAAAAAAAATTTAATTTAAAGTTGCAGAAAATTAAACTAAAATTTTCTTTAAATCTACAAATTACAATTCCAAATTCTGCAAACATAGCCTAACATTCCTCTCTTGGAATTAAATTTCCTTACGAAAATAAACCGCATTATGAAACTCAGAGGTTAGGCAAATGCAAAGAGTCGACCAATTCATGATATTGATTCCAAGTGAGCATTTAAAGAAGATTACAACAATCACTAACGGACTAATTACAACACCACCACAGAACTTCAATACCCAAATCAGCTTCTTCAACCAAACCTTCAAAAAAAATCTGTTAGCAAGCTCTTACTTTATCAACAATCTATAAGGGCTAACCTCTCCGTACAGGAAAAGAATCACCACAAACGCCAGAGACATTTCATACACTGTCTTTCTCTAATCACCCCTTTGTAATTACTACCTTTTTACAGTCATAATACTAACAGAGAAATTAATTAGATACGCCCTCTAATAACTGATCCATTTCAGCTCCTTCCGGCATGCGCTGCCACCTCTCCAATGGTTAAATTCTCAGAGAAGGCTGCAGGTCTCGGGCTGTTTTGGCTGTTGGGACCAGTAAGCGTGAGCAGCTAAGACCCTATCCAAGAGCTCCTCGGGTACAGGCTCACCCCTCCTTTGCTGGGGAGATATTTTTGCCGTGTGCACCAGTGTTTTCCACTTGTCCTGCACATAATCCCAAATGACAAAAAACGCGTCAAGTGAGAACGCTCTAGTTTAACTCTCTCTCTCTCTCTCTCTATATATATATATATAACAGAAGAAAATGAGCAACAACTCCCCTTTGCTTTCCAACCTAGGCACCATTGAGCAACCAAAAGTTTCATCAGATATAAATTGTTGGACAGTGGGAAAAAAGAAAAGGTAAGAAATCATATTGTTCGGTAGAGGACATGATTGTGATCAGGAAAGAGTAAATAATACATTAATTATCGAAAAAATAAATAATACATCTATGCAAGTTAAATCATGTCAGACTGGAATGGAAGAGATTACTTGGAATTGGTTATAAAGCTATCAAGACTATCTAATCATTGCTGGAAACACATGCAACTAGTATTGCCTTGAAATCATGATACCAGTTGTCACAGGGGCCCGTAACACCAGTGGGCCAAATCTATACCGTGGACTTCTTAAATGGTAAAAATCAAAAGAATTTAACGCTCAGAAAAAAGGAACAAAAAGGAGCATGAATAATAATGTAAAATGGGAAGTCTGAAATAAATGCAGCACAAGTGCTAGATCACTTCCTAACCTTTAAATCCACATAAGTTCGATGTTTTGCATTTTCAAAAGCTCGTAGTTTAACATCACGCCATCTGCAGAACATAAAAAAGATTAGGGGAAAAAATGCCCAAGAGGTAGAAAACATACAAAGCTGGTCCAAAATGTCAAACTGCGGCCCGCCCACCCCCCCTCTGACTGTGTGCACGTGCATATATATATATGCCTTTATGTTAACAAATGTTTGGCAATCAAGCATAGGTTCTTTTCAGCTGGAGTGTTACAAAAATAAAAAATAAAAAATTAATAACAATAATTAATAAAGCTCTTTATTTTCTGGTGATATTTTTCACCACAAACCTTCCAGTTCCAATCTTTTCAACAGCTTGAACCAGTGCTTGCACTTCAGAAACAGAGAAGGGTCTACGGGCTCGACGTTGCACAACCTCAGATCTCTGGGATTTCTGCATGGGAACTATAGCCACTTTCTCGGCATTCATTGCTGGAACGGCAAACAATGCTCTGGAAATAGTTGTTCTTTTATCAATTGACATGTCAGGAGGGGAGGGTGCTGAATCATGAGCATTTTCAATGAAGTCACCCAAATTTGTCACTGAAGGATCTAAGGAGGCATCAGAAGTCCCCTGTTGAACCACACTTGCAGTATGAACTACACCTGGAATGGGCGGGCACCTGGTAATAGAGCATATATTATTAGACGAATATCAACTGCAACAAAATCATTTGCCATTAGCTCTGGAAGGTATTCCAATAACTAAGATTCCAATTAATACTGAGTTTGGTTATGGGAAGAACAGGGCGAAGAAGGAGAAGGGAGCTCCTCACTGTCTGGTAGAAGGGGGACGGAGAGAGAGAGAGAGGAAAATGAATCCCTCCGTACAAAAGTTTAATCTGTCCAAATATTAGGAGGAATGGGGTAGAGGGGAAGCATTAAATATACATATGATCTATGCACTCCCATTCTGATCCCTTCGGTTGAGGTATAATGCTCAAATCACGCAATACCCCTCCCTTCTTAAAGGGTATAATGCTCAAATCAAGCAATGCCCCTCCCTTCTTCATTTCCTTTACACTCAAATAAACAACACTAGGAAAGAGGCACCTTCCTTTCAGAGAAATCTTTTCCATCCCTCTTTTCCTAGCAATTTTCTGTCATTCGTATCAAAAGGAGAATAAGAGTATAATAATAAAGATTAAAACTGTCCTCGTATTACAATAACATGATAACAACATAGTACTGTGTCCAATGGGAGTACAAAAGTTTACTCCAGATTTCAACCATGCCTTCTTCATGCTCCACAAGAATAATCAAAGTTGGATAAAGCTCAATTAGCCGGAATTGTTAAACTAGACTGGAAAATAAAAATAAAAAGGGTCGGTAGAACCAGTCACTCTCCCTGGCATGGCAAGTCTTCCTGCTTTCATTCAGCCCGAGTGGCTACGGAGTGGAGGAATTTCGCGTGTCGAATTGCTTTTGGAACAACCAAAAGAACATCTTCTGACAGTAAGAAGGCATCCCGAGCCCGCTCGCTGAAGATCACCATATTAAGTATCTAAAACATATAAAACATAAAGAATTTCTATGAATGAAACTCATGGTTTACTTGAGTGAAAAGAGTCCACCAACCAAAGTCTAAACGTTGTGAAACTATTAAAGGTCACCATGTTATAGACTCTTCTAGACACACAGAGGACTGGTTTGGATTTTGGACACACGACACGGGTATTGGTTTCGAATATGTGGCAAACATGTCAAATTGAAAATGCAATTAGCATATGTTGCTATATTGTTGCTTCCACGTAAGCAAAAGTGTCATACATGGATCAACCTATGTTACATAAGAACACCATTTCACCTAATAAATAAAATAAGATATTAAAAATATAAATATTTGGCCATTACCCATGTCCTTTAGTTTAAGGACTTAATAAGTTCAAATAAAACTGAATATATGAAGTGTAACTTAGTTAAATCTAGAAATACAACCGAGGATGTATACACAAAGTGAAAATTTTCATTCTTTAGGCTCAATTATTGATACTGAAGGAGAAATTGGAGATGAAAAAAATCATAGAATCAATGCATGAAGGGTTAAAAGGAGAAATTGGAGATGATATAAATCATAGAATCAGTGCATGAAGAGTTAAATGGAGGAGTACACCTAGTATAATGTGTGACCGACGTATCCCGTTACAGATTGAAAGGGAATACCATAAAACAATTACTAGACCAGCCGTAAGTGTGGCGAAAATGTGAATGTTGAGATAGATGTGCCATAAGACTAGAAAAAAGACTAGAAAGACTAGAAAGGATAGAATTACAAATTTTCACATTCTTGAAATGGTTTGAGTAAAGACCAATTAGAGATAAAATGAGAAAAAATCGGTCAAGATGGTTTGGACATGTGCACAAAAGACATTTAGGGTAAATTACAATTACTCCCCGCAGATAGGGAAAATTATGCCCACATCCCCTCTAGTTTGGATAATTTATGTCGCCTCCCCTACAATTAACACCTTTGTAACAAATACACCCCTCCGGTCAGCTTCCGGCACACTCAAAGACAGTTAACGCTAATGTCATCACTTTCTAACCCTTAACATGACTATACTACCTTGAAATGTATGTGAAAGACATTTTTTGTCCATTTAAACTTATGTGAAAATACATTTATGTCCTATATTAAGGAATTAAATGGACCAAATGGCCCTCATTGAAAACGTAGAAAATGAGGTAGATGCAGAAACCGGCCTGAGAGAGGATAATCATGACATCGATGGCGAATCATCCGATGGGTCCACAGACGACGAAGCTGAGGTCGCCAAAGGAGGCGATTTTGGTGAATACGTGGTGGGTTTGAGTCAGCGGTGAGTGTGGACGTGGTCTTCTCCTCTGATATATGTGTGTATATTTGGGTATGTCACACTGTGTAAGAACGAGAATTGATGGGGTTTTTGATTGAGGGATATAGAGGGTTCTGATTTTCGATTGAATTATGTTGAGTTCTTTTAAATTCTAGAGAGAGAAAGAGGGTTTTGATCAAATGTGTGAAAGAGGGTTTTGATCAAATTTGTTCGTCTCCTCTTCCGGCGACAGCAATCATTTTACAAGGAGTCTCAAATACATGGCTCTATCTCTCTGTATATGGAAGAGACGACAATCATTTTACAAGGAATCTCAAATACATGGCTCTATCTCTCTGTATATATATATATATATACACACACAATGTGGAAGCCTCAAATTAATCCTAGAGAGAGAACTAAGAATAGATCCACCGCTTTGAGCTCCGATCGGCCGACGACGATCTCGAACATGGCATCGACACCGCCAACGACAACCCTATCCAGTGCTTTCTCCTTGGCAGCGAACTTGTCTGTCTTTGGTTCTCTTGCATCAGTTCAGTTTTCCTGTTGTTTTTGGTTTTATGAAGGTTGGGTCTTATTTGAATGTATTTGTTTTTCTGGTCACTGGATATGAACGCTGATCACTTAAAGGGGAGGTAAACGGAATTATCCAAACTAGAGGGGATGCGGGTGTAATTTGCCCTACCTGTAGGGGAGGTAACTGTAATTTACCCAGACATTTAAGTGCACCAGTTAGGAAGAGAAAGATAGTCCACATTGAGGGTAATACTAAGAGAAAAGGAAGACTAGAGTTAATGTGGGTAGATTTAGTAACAAAAGATATGATAACATATGGTTTGACTGAGGCCATGGCCTTACATAAAGGGGAACAGAAAAATAGGATTCATGGTCAACCTCAAGTGGTTGGGTTTAGTTGTTGTACTCACATATCCAAACACGATTTACTTGCTAAATATATACGTGCATATATATATATATATATATATATCCAAACATGTAAACATATCCAGGTCCATGTAATATAAACTAAAAGCACTACTAAACGACGACAAGTTCTTAAGCTAACACAAAATAGATCATGATGCATCTAAATTACCTTGTTAGTGGTTGACTTCCGCCACAAGAGAGTAGAGAGGGATGATCTTTGGGGCAAGGAGTTGATGGAGCTTGCAAAGGATTAGGCTCCAGGGTAAAACCCAGAGCATCAGGCTTGTTATCATGAGATATTCCAGTCTGTCGTAGAGTTTTATTGTCATCTCTAATCTTCTTCCCTTGAAGAAGTACACCAACATGTAATCCACAGCCAAGTATAGCAGTCACTGCCTCCATTACTGTTCTCTGGTAACATTTACACCACATCAGCACATAATCTTAAATTTCAAACAGCAAATCAGTGAGACCTAAAGGAAAACTGTAGAAAGGAAATATGACAAAGAAAATTGAAGTCAAGTGTTAAAAATAAAATAAAAGATATCCCATGTGGAAAAAGAGAGGGGGTCAAAAAAAAGAACAGTGCCAATTTTTGAAAAAGACCATCTGGAAGGGTTCCCGAGACTGAAATAAAAAGGAATGCAAAAAATGTATCAAAACACAAATGCAGATGTTATTTGTTTCTCATATGTGTCGTAATGCTGTCACATCTCTCGCAAAGCATGGTCCTACCCTACACCCATTATTTGCAATTTTGAGGATGCAGAATGAGAGTTACATATCAATTGGTGGTTTTATCCATCAATAATGAGTTCATGTACTGCCCAACACAAATGTAAAAGCTTCATGAAATGAGGTAGCTGACATACCTCATGAACATGAAACTTTTTCACATCCAATACTATGTATGGAATGAGGTAGCTGCAAGACACTCGTCTCAGTATGATCAGAATCAATGATCACATACCTTCAGAGAACCAACAGTTGCAGTTTCTGGAATCTCAACGACAAGTTCCGGAACCTTGAATGACTTGATACTAAGCTTCACTGAGCAAAAGGAAAGGCATCTTTGAATAAGAACCCCTTAATGTCAGATACCAATCAAGTCAAAGACTCTATATGAATCACTCCATCAAAGGCTCTCTCATACCATGAGAATCCTTGGATTGGAAGGATGTATGTTGACCGGATACAGAAGCTGAAGTCTCTGTGGCAGCATGAGGAGTTCTATGAGTAAAAATAATAAAGATAACATCAAGTTACACACAGAAAAATAAGAAGAAGAAGAAGAAATAAACCTCCAGGCATTGTGGCACCAAAGGCTCTCATACCATGAGAATCCCTGGACTGGAAGAATGTACGTTGGCCTGCTAAAGAAGCTGATGTCGCAGTAGATGCATGAAGGGAGTTATACTTGCAAGTAAAATAATGAAGACAACAACAAATTCTACACACAACTAAAAATATCTTTTACAAGAGTAATAAAAAAGTAATAATAAAATTATAAATAAATAAACCGAATAATGGGAAGGAAATAAACCTCCATGAATTCGTGAAGAGCCAAAAGCATCTCTGCTGAAGCCCTTCCTAGGTGAACCAGAATTAGAAACTCGACTACGGGAAAAAAGTTTCCTCTTTTTGACAGGATAATCCTTTTGAGACCTGTGGCGCTTGTAACAATTTTTCCTATTGCGGTATAGAGCCCTTATTTCTGCTTCTGGAGAAATCATTGTAACATCCCATTAAATAAGAGAAATATAAATCCAAATCATGATTGCACCAAACAAAAATGAGCAAGGACACTGCTACAATTAAAGCGTTAAGTGATTACCCACCAGTATTAGAATGTTCCTCATCCTTCAAATTATGATTTACTTTCCAATATTTGGATGCTAATAAATTACTTGTTCTGCCATCTCCAACTCGTGGTGGTGGCCTAAAGGCCTTCATTGTGGTGCTAGGTTGAGTGCACCCAGAAGAGTTTTCGTCATCATCTCTAATAACTAACTTTACATCATCCTGATGCACAGGAAAAGAACCAAGGGGAATGTGATCCCCACCTAAACTGATTACAACATGAGGTTTACTGTCTGAAGCCATTTGATCCTTTGAGCCGCACTTATCAGCCCTGGTGCTAATTGACACTTCTCCAGTATCTGGTAGTTCAATTTTTATCAATTCCTTGTCAACATCCTCTACTGTACAATAGCAGGACTCCCTGCACCGAGAGGAACCTACCTCCACTTTGGTACCAAAGATTCCGAGTTCAACCTTGCTTTTTCCATTAACCAACTTTTCAGCAGAAGCAACCTTGTTTAAATAATCAGAAGCAATTATAGATGAAGGTCCCAAACAGGCATCAACCTGAGCAGTTGTAAATTCCTTCAAACTATGATTTACAGCAGGAGATTCTGAGACAAGTCCAGAAACTATAGAACTCCTCTGATTGCTTCCTCGATCACAAGATTCTACTTTCAAAGGGTTATTTTCATCCTGTTGTTTTTTCTTCACGTGATCTTTCACTATTGGACCATGTTCTTTTCCAAGTGTATTATTATAACTTTCTTCTTCCAGCAATAACTGGCCAGCTACAGTAGCCAATATGTCAAATGGACATATTTGATTGCAATCAGCTTTCTTCCTAAATGATCCCCTCCTCTACAACAAGTGGCAACGAATTAAAACAGAGATCAGTGCTTCAGAAACACAGACCAATACGGAAAAACAAGTAAAGGAACAATAAAGGTGCGTTTAGTAACTTTTTCGTTTTCTGTTTTTGCAGTCTCAAGAAAGCAAAAACATGATTTTGCTTTTCTGAGCGAAAGTAGAAAGCAGAAATGGAGTTTATTGATACTTACTGTTGCCATAATTTTGAAAGCTAGAAAACAGTAACAGTGTTTAGTAATACATATTTGTTACAAGATGTAGAGAATATTATTTAATTTTTTTGTTTTATTTTAATTTTTTCATTAGTATCACAAAGCCTTAAAATACCCAATACGTGATCATAAAATACAATATCCAATTTAAAATCACAAATCCTAATAATACCCAATACATAAGTACAAAATAAGATAATACGAGACAAAAAAGCTCTCACCAATTATGTATATAAATACAAGTCTATGCATCGTGTATACATTTATTATGAGATATATAATACATTTAACATATAGTATATTATAATAAATAAATAAAATGTTAAATAATATATCTTATATGTAATAAAATATATAATATATTATAATATTATAAATTAAATATAATTAAAGATTTACATATAATATAATATAGATATGGTATATAATAAAATAAAATATATATTACATAATAGTTTGATAATATAATATAAAATACAAAATAATAATAAATCATAAATATTTTTGTCACAAAAAATAATTTACACTAATATACAATATATTATATATTAAAAATATAATTTTATTAAATAAAAAAATAAATTCACACTAATATATAATATATTAAAAATATAATATTTAAATTAGTATTTAATATGTAGCATTAGCATATAACATGATAGTGAAAACGTTTTTGCGCTACCAAAAACATAGGAAAGATCTTTTTTACGTTTCCTCTTATTTTCACAAAAATGAAAAATGTTTTCTATTATTGAAAAACAAAAACATATTATTAAACATGATTTTTGTTTTTGTTTTGCCTTTTTAGGGGTTGGCAACAAAAAATAAGAAAATTTTCCTGTTAGCGACCACTACCTAAGCTGTACATAACATAGATAGTATTTACCCTAGCTGATCTGGCAGCTCGAGGCATGGGAGGCACCTGATAGCCATTAAATCCATAGTCTAACCTCTTCTGAAACACCATATCTCAGAGATCATACCAAGAAGTTCTCATCGATCGTAAAATACCAGTAGTTTTGGATATATTTTACAGTCTAAAATAATCCAACATGAAATAACACTTGTGAATCACCTATGCTTTGAAGGAAACCCAAGAATAAAAGGCCCTGTTGACAAATAAGCACTACCAATGAGATTATACTAGGGGAAGTTAAAAAGAAAAAGTTAAAAGTGGGTTGAGATAGTAAGAAATACATGCTAGGGAGCGTTTCCAATGACATTATGATAGAATGGAAACAGAATCCATGCAATGAGCCCAAATGGTTGGGGCAAGGCTTTGTTGACTAAAGTAAATTAACTTATTCTCTTCATATGAATTACCAACAGACAATTTAAGACCAAGAAATAGAAATACCTAAACCAAAAATATTGGAACTCAAGGCAAACGAAAAAATGGAAAAATAAGCATGTTTTCTATCAGATTCAATTTTCTTGAAAAGCACAGGTGCGTAGAAACACAAATTCAAAATGGCCCTGGAAAGAAATGCATAGAAAGTGAAATCTTGCAAGCCCCACATGTCAGTAAAGAGACAAATTAAAAACAAAAATGATCAGTTTTCTTCTAATTGCAGCAATTATGCCAGACTGTGTTTACCATAAAGAGATCGGCACCATTAATCAAACATCTTTTATGCAAAGAAATTATATCCAAAAAACACAATTCCTTGGAATCCTATGATAGTTTAGGATAGAACCGGCGATTATAATAAGGTACCAAGAGAAGAAAACATTAGAATCTTGTAACAGCCACTCCAACCCAAAACCATTAGTATAAGATTCCAGGAAAATAGCCAATTCAGCAGCAAAATGTCATAAGATCCAAAATTTCTATTCTTTTCCCATGTCTTATCAACAATCAAGCAGAGCTCAAATAAATTTTAGAAATGGGCATAGAAGATTCAGTTCATATTTTTTATAAATCAAATGGCTAGGAGAAGGAACACAGATCTATCAAACCTGCATGATCTAAATACAGACAATAAGCTCCCAAGCAAAAACATCTTAAAATGAAGCCACACAGAAGAGAATGAAACATACTATTCTAACTAGAAGGAATAAATTGACAATTTGCAGACATCAACATCATTTTATCAGAAAAACATAAGTCATAAAAGACAGTGACAATTTTTTTTTTTTTTGGTTGGTAAACTGGCTCATGACCAAAAACAATTCAGGGCAATTGAATTCCAGATATCTTTTCTCTAGAAATCTAAATACCATAAAAAATCTGGAAAGGGGAACTTTTTTGCGAAAATGCAAAATAAGGGAACACAGAGATTAATGTAAAAACCCTCAGTCCCTCACAAAACCCTGACATGGACGTTCA
>JAOTQH010270670.1:0-10721 GCA_025631255.1 Cornus kousa | reverse complement strand
TTTAAAAAAAAAAAAAAAAAAAAAAACTTTTAAATTGAAAATTCTTTTACGTTTTATCAAAATGTTGATGTTAGCCTCAATTTAATTTAGGATCTTTTTTTCGCATGTTATAAATTATTGGATTTGAATTTCAGTTCTAAATTTTCTTTCTTCCTGTTAATTTTCTTTCTACTTCTCTCTATTATTTTGATGATACATTTATTGTGTGCTTGTTATTGAGATGTATTATTTTATAAATTTATACACATAATTATATTTTGGAATGAAATATGTTAATTTATATGCTTTTTTCTCTCTTTAGAATATAAATAGATCGTGCTATTAAATTGATCATTCTTGAATTTTTATTTTTATTTTTATCTTTTTGTTGTTCAAGGACGCCACCATCAAATATTTTTCTGGCTTCTTATATACAGTGAAGCTCCACAGGTATATATGAACTCAAAAAGACAAATATATTATTTTTAGAGAGACAAGGGAATGAAAAAGAAAAGAACTAAACAAAACACTGACATGATGTGGATTTATAGAATGGAACAACAATAATTTAAAATATTGAAAAAGAGGCGTACATCAATAGTCTATGTTCAGTCTCTGTTTTCTACTGAATCAAGGAGGGAAAATGTTTTTTACTGACATAGATCTTTCAGTTAATAAGACAAGCACTGTGAGAAACTTCACTGTCCGAAGGTTAAAAAGTAAAAACAAAAGAAGAGGAAACTACTCCTTAACAAGCAAAGATTCCCCAATAAACTCCAAGGGGTTGGTTCAAGTGGGTAAGAACTTGGCCCTAGTGCCTCAAGAAGCATCAAGTCTAAGGTTCGAATCATCTTGGGTGCAAACAATTCCTTGAGAGGGGGAGTGGGGCGCATTACACTACCATCAATCATCAATGTGTTCTTTGCACATAAAATATTTCAAAAATGAGTGAAGCACTCATGTTAGACACTATGTTCTACACAACCAAGTCATGAAGCTCGTGGTCTATAAGAATAACATAAGATGCTTCAACAATATAGTTATGACCCAAGTGCAAGTACAATTGTAGAATAGTGATCAACTTAACACTATATTTTATAAGAATAATATTAGGCAAGCTATGCTTCATAAACAAAATGATAGGACAGATTAAAAAAAAAAATGTATTTTGTACAAAACACAAATTGAGAAAAACATGTTTTTTTTCAAACTAATAAGTTTTCATGTTCCTTATAAAAAAAAAATGCCGCAAATTGATATCGGCTGACGATAAGCACGAATGAAAGTCCTTGAGGAAGAAAATGTGAAATACATGCATTTGCTAGAAGCTAAACTGGAAAGTGGCACCAAATGAGAACAAGGCCGATTGAAAATTAACATACATACTGTGGTAAAAGTACCACAAAAACATTGATAAGGAGTGCTAATTCAAGTGAAATGTAATAATTGGACAAGAGGAAGACCAAAACTAAATAAAAAAAGGAAGATTATGAAAATGCGAGAAAAGAGGATGTTTCTTTAACAAAGACAAGATATAGTTATATGGATTTGAATGGCAAAAAATATTAGCATGGCAAACCCCACAAGCTGGGATTAGGCTTTCTCAGTTGAATTTACTTGATATGTTTTAGATAGTCTTTGACAAATTTAAAGCAAAAGAGAGAAAAGAAGCCACTATTTTAAACACTGAACAACTCAAATGGAAATTGAAAATAAAATAAAATCCTCGTCAACAACAAGAAAAACCAATTTCTAGCTATTCTATCAACCATTTCTTCACATATTGAAGGGTTTATTTTGCTGTTTAGACAATTTCTTTGGCTGCTAAAAATATAGTTCTTTATACTGATTTTGATTTACATCAAACTAAAGCCCTTCTTTTTTATTCTCTTAGTTTATTCAACCGAGTCCTTGGAACTATGTTACTAAAATGTCTTAAACATGTCTTTATTATTTATACTATTTTTTCCTTTTACAATTTGAACTCTTATACCATGTTAAAAACCAATTGCCTCAAAAGCTTCAATTGTTAGGGACTGACCAAATAGTGATCATCAAGATCTCGCGTTATATTCTATTGAGTGAAGCTTGAGCGCAACCAGAATTTAATCCAGCTGGTCAACCATTAGAAATCTCATCTCACCCCAATCTGGCTCCTATTTTTACTTAGTTACTCGTATAGCCCAACAAGCACACAAAAAAGAACTTGCATGCCTAAAAATGACTTCAAGTGTCCTAACACCTGAGCTACAGATCAGTCTTAAAAGACTTTGATTTTTTTAGATCTACAGTGTTATATAGAAGGAAACATGTCTATTCTGCCTCAAGCACTTCTACCAGAAGTTACATTGAAGAAAATGCATGACTTCTCAACCTACAAAAGTTTTGAAGAGAAGAACCTTACAGCATCTCCCACTTAAAAGCTGCAGAATATTTCACAATAGCATACATGACATAGCAATTGCCGAGATTTCATAATAGCCTACATGACATAGCAATTGCATAACCAACCACATATACTGTCTTGAAAAATGAAATGAACATAGACTTCTTCAGTAGTAAGAACTCAAAAATATAATCACAAACTCAAGCTTAAAAAATTAGGGAACTTCCTTTTGAAGGTATCATTAAGTGAAACAATTCAATTGACAACTAAAATGCAATTTGAGAAGACTACAATATTCAAGTAAAATCATTGTAAAGTATTGGTACTTACAGTAAGATTAGCATCCTTTCGTACAGATCGATACTCATTTGTAAAGTTCGAATCATCATTTAACAACAGTTCAAAGAATTGCTCTGCTGTGCTTGGGAAAACGTCCTGAGAATTTTTGATATAATATAACAAA
The DNA here is from genome assembly GCA_025631255.1 of Cornus kousa. Classification (NCBI taxonomy): domain Eukaryota; kingdom Viridiplantae; phylum Streptophyta; class Magnoliopsida; order Cornales; family Cornaceae; genus Cornus; species Cornus kousa. The sequence goes on along the minus strand of JAOTQH010270670.1, from coordinate 7,893 downwards.
TATAAAAAATACGAACATACTAAAATATATATACTAAAATAAACACTCTTGAAGATTGTGTATAACATCAATACGTACATTGTATATACTATTAACAACTTCTTCTTTAATAAAAGGTTGAAACTTCCCAGTCTTGGGTGTAGTTTCTTCAGGAACCTTAACCTGCCTTTTACCCCCTCTGACGGAGCTGCTATGTGCCCGCAATGCCGATTGTTCATTTTCCTAGAGTCACCAAAATGAAAAAATAATCAAAAGAGATCTCGTTCACTGTTAGCAGTGGCAGAGATAAAGGCAAACAAAAGGTCAAAAACAGAGGCAATATGGGCACAGAATTAACATTAAACAAGCTCAGGAAAATCAAAATTCGTTATCCTATAAAGTGTGTACTGTTTCATAAAGTTACAATCAATATTATTATTTATCATCTGAGATTATTAGTTAAAGAACAAAAAGTAGAATAAAAAATGTATTTCTATATTTATTAAGACTGGAACTATATTTTGTAGTTATTAGAACAGTAACCATCTTAATCGTGTTTCTTCCATTAGAACAGGGCTCCTTGTCCTTAATGACCTATGCTTCATGATTATATTGTTGGTAAGAGTCGTAACAATTAAACCATAAGTGGCAGAGGAGACCTTGCTAGCCATTCAGGAAACGAGTTAAATAACGCTACTAGGCGTGGTAATCACTGTTGCATACTGCTTACATTACTCTATAGTTTCCTCCCTTTTTTCGCTTCAATTATTCTTATTTCATTGAGAATTTGATCTTGGTCAGTTTGTTATTTCATATTTATTAGGGAAAATACTAAAAACCCCTTTTGACCTCCCAACTTTTTGCATATCCCCCTGGCTTTTAAAATATAAAAAACCCTAAACTATCAAATTGATTATGTGAAATTACTAAAATGACGATTTGATTGATGCTCACTGTTTTGTAAAAAATCCACTTTGGAAATTACTAGAATGATGATTTGATTGATGCTCACTGTTTTGTAAAAATCCCAATTTTCAGAAACAAGAATAAAATAGATTTTGAGCCTTTAAAAGATCATACCTAGGTCATAATTGGTCACTAATCACTATGGCCTCAACTTACCTTAACCCAGATATGTAATTAAGCCTTGAGAGCTTTTGGGCATGTTCTTTGCTGAGCTTCATCTCCATCTCTTGAGGTTGTAGACAAACAACTCATAAATTTTTTACACGCACCAGAACCCAAGTTTTGAGTAGAAAATTGCCAACACATGACTCATATAGTCATATACCTAACATTACTGTTTTGCCACATAGATACATAAACCAGTTTTTTGCCCCTCAAATTCTGCATTTCTCTACTCCAAACAAGTTTCTCAAACCTCCTAGACCATCAAACAACTTAAATTTACAAATGCAAATGAGATTTTTTTTAGAAAAAAATCAGATTTAAAAATCTTCAATAAAAGCTGTTTGATATTGCAGATAATTCGTATGATTGCAATTTCTTTTTCCTGCTTTTCACCTAGATCTAACATAAAAGTATTGTTCTATGTTAGTTCATAGACCTTAATATATCCATTTTTTGAATATTTCTTCTTTTTTAAAGTTAGTAAGTGATTTGTATTCAACATCATCATTATCATCCTTGCCTTAATCCCATATGAATGGACCAGCGCGTCTCCGATCTCTGATGTATGTGTCCAAACCATCTAAGTCTACTCTCTCTAAGTTTCTCACCAATGGGTGCTACACCTAATTTTTCTCACTTTCATTAGCGACCCTCTCTTTTAGTCACTCCACTCATCTATCTTAAAATTCTCATTTCCGCTACATGAAGGCGTTGTTCTTGTTTATGTTTTTGGAGCCCAACATTCCGCTCCATACAACATAGTTGGTCTATCAGCCTATGTGTTCCCACTAGCTTGTCTCCATTTTGTCCAACCGGCTCCAATCCTACTATTTATATCTCTATTTATCTCTACATCCTTTTGTATTATCAATCCTAGATAACGAAAATGGTTGTTTTGAGCCATTTTTTGGTTTTGAAGTGTTGTCATAACAAAATCAATGTCCGAATATTTATTGATTTTACACTCCACATACTCGGTTATAGTTCGTCTAATTCTTAATCCTTTCAATTCTAAAGCATGTCTCCACATTTCTAATTTTATTGCTAAGTTCTCTTCAGAGATATCCAAGATCACGATATCATTGGCAAACATCATGCACCATGGGATCTAGTTTTGGATATATATATTTTTTTTGTTATATCATAAGATTATTGAAAATAAATATGGGCTTAGCACTGATCCTTGGTATTGGTAATCCTACATTTATGGAAATTCACTAGTGTTACCACACATGGTACGAACTTTAATTTGTGTATTTAGAAATTGATGTAAGAGATTCTGTTTATTTATTTTGCATTCTGATTTCTGTTTGGTTTGTAATTTCCTTTTCTAGTTTGTCAATAGTGTTATGCTTTAGGATTAGGTGGTTTTGGGTTGGAATACAGGTGTTTCTTTTCCTTTTGTGGGTTCTGTATATTTTATGGTACAGGGGTCGCGTCCCTTGGCGATTATAGTGAATTGCTTTTGTTACAATTAACCTCATTCACTTGACCTTAATTATTTGCATGGCTATATGACTCCTGTTTGTCGTTCTGCTCTGAGGTTACTTAATGTAGTGTTTTATCTTTTAAAAAACGAAAAATGTAAGTTGGATTTTTATCATTCAAAGGGGGAAAAAAAAAGAACATAATGTATAATAATGAGATTATTTCACTCCTATGAAAGTTGGATTTTTATCTGCTAAAGGGTGACTTAAAGAGGTGGAATAAGAAGGTTTTTGGGAATTTGGAATGGAGAAAGAACAGGGCACTTTCTGACATTGCAGAGATTGATAGGAGAGGGGTCAGGAGGCATTGATGAGTCGGAAAGGGTCAGGAAGGAGCAATGCAAGGCGGATTTTGCAGAGATTGCTATTTTGGAGGAAATTTCATGGCGTCAGAAATCTCGTGCTCTATGGCTTAAGGAGGGTGCCATGAATACGAGGTTCTTTCATAGGACTGCCAGTGCTCATCGGAGGGGAAATCATATTGGCAGGATTCAGATTGGAGGAGAGGAGCTCAGTAGGGAGGAGGATGTGTGTAGGGGTGTGACCTAGTTCTATCAGAGTTTGTTTACCGAGAGCTACAGTTGGAGACCTTTATTGGGAGGGTTGGCCAACTTGGCCTTCAACTCGATTTCTACTGAGGACTGTGGTGATTTGGAGCGTCCATTTAGTGAAGAGGAAGTGCTTACGGCGCAGAAAAGTTGCAATGGGGAAAAATCCCCGGGCCCGATGACATTTTCTACTTCACCGTTGGGAGGTGGTCAGGGGAGATGTGATGGGAACGTTTCATCCTTCCTTTTTTTTCTTTTTTTCTTTTTTTCTTTCCTAATTGGGACTCTCACACACTTGTCTCTTCTGAGACTTGAACCACTGACCTCCCTTTGGAAAGTAAAAGGCTGATACCGCTAGGCCACTGAATGTTTCATCCTTTCCATTCTCAGGGGTGCTTTGAAAGAAGTCTGAATGCGTCCATTATTGCCCTTATTGCCAAGAAGGGGGGAGCGTCGGATTTAAGAGACTTTAGACCTAGTAGTTTGGTGGGATGTATCTACAAATTAATAGCTAAGGTCCTAGCCTTGAGAACGCGGAGTGTTACAGATGGAAGTGCTTTGTGACGCGGATGAGGTTCAGATCAGATACTTCCATTGCGTTCTGGTTTGTTTCCAGGTTGTCTCAGGCCTGAAACTGAATGTTGGGAAAAGCATGCTGGTTCCAGTGGGAGAGGTTACGGACATTTCTATTTTGGCGGATACTTCGGGATGTGTTGGCCACTTCTCCATTTCATAGCTGAGACTGCCCTTGGGGACTTCTTCGAGGATTGTTGGTGCTAGGGACCCTATTGTAGAGAGGGTTGAGAAGAGGCTGACGCGTTGGAAGAAACAGCATCTCTCAAAGGGCAGGAAAATTACCTTTTTGAAAAGTACACTTGCGAGCCTTCCTACGTATTTTCTCTCCCTCTTTCAAATTCCTTTCTCTATGGCTATGAGGATTGAGAGGCTTCAGCAGTTCAGCGGAACTTTCTTTGGAGTGGATTGGGGGAGGTGTTCAAATACCATCTCGTCCGTTGGGAGCACGTTTGCAGGCCACTTCAGTTAGGTGGTTTGGGGATCAGGAGATTGGAGCCTTTTAATAAGGCTCTATTGGGGAAGTGGCTTTGGAGGTTTGAAGTTGAGAGGGATAGGATTTGGAGGAGAGTTATCGCTCAGAGATTTGGAGAGGAGGGGCGGGTGCTGCTCCCTCGAGGTGAGGATTCCAGCTGGTGTAGGTGTTTGGAAATTCACAAGGAAAGTGTGGGATGAATCCTATAACCACATCAGGTTCAGGGCTCGAGGAGGCTCTTTTATCCAGTTCTGGGAGGACAGATGGTGTGGCGACCGTGAGTTGGCATGTGTTTTCCCCAGACCCTTCAGGATTGCCATGGATAGGCATGCTTTGGTTGCCGATTGCTATCGCCTTGATGGTGGGAGGACGACTTAGGATGTGTTTTTTGCGAGGCATTTCAAGGATTGGGAGCTGGATGACGTTTTTGAGTTTTTAGCGTTGTTGTACCGCCAAAAGGTGATTGTGGGTGACACTGATTCCTTGGTTTGGACCCTTTCTTCTCAGGGGAGGTTCAATATTCGCTTCTTCTATGGGAGGCTTTCTGATGAGCTGAGGGCTGCATTCTTTTGCTGGATCATGTGGCGCACCAAGGCCCCCCTTAAGGTGGCATTCTTTTGCTGGACGGTTGTTTTGGGGAAGATTCCAACTCTTGACAATTTGAGGAGGAGACAGGTTGCGGTCAACTGGTGCGGTATGTGCAAGACGGACAAGGAGACAGTGATCATCTTTTGTTACATTGCCCGTTTGCTAGGGACAGTTGGGGTTTGCTCTTGTTTTTTTTGGGGGGGAATGCCGCGCACCTCTTATATTAAGCTGGAAGGGTGGATCAGCCAGTGGCATTTATTGGCTAGATAAACATCGAAAATGGGACATTGGGACTGTTGATCAAAATGGACAGACACGCCGGTTAAGAACAAAGCAGAAAGACGAGCCCATTTCTATCAATTTCAGAAATTCGAAAACTAGAGCACGCAGCCTGAAACAGTCGCAACGAGAACAGCCAATACTTCAGCTCTTTTTTCACTAATTAACGGAGAGAGATTCGGCTCAGATATGAATTGGTGAGCTATCTTTCTATTAATTAATTCAGGAGTCGGGCCAAAAGGAAAGGGGGAACCAGTATTGGCAGTTCCATTCCCATCTGACAGAAAAGGAAAGCTCTCCTAACTTGATCCTTAGAAAGATGATAGGATCCCACGAACGGTTAGGGGGATTGCACCCATTGTCTACTATTTTGTACTGACTCTGGTGTAAGCTCTTGAAAGCATTGATCGCATGCTCTCTTTTTAAGCAGCTTTCTACTCTCCAATATTGTTATCCAAGTAAGCCATGGAGCTAGACCAGTGAGCTATAACCTTCAACCATGGAATTGAAAGTTGAGGGCTCAAATGGACTAAATCGACACGGGAGCATTAGGAAAGAAAGTTAGTAGATGTCACTTGGTATGAAACTACGAATATTGGAATTTTTTTAATTCCGATGGTGGGGGTACTTTCGTAGCCCCTTGACAGTTATCCCAAGGCAAGGGGCTAAGGAGGGCCACCAGTGGCGTTGATACTTTCCTTTTGCCTTAACAATTTCTCACCAAAATAAAAGGCAGCAACCAGTGCCTGAAAGTAATAATATTCTCTCACCTTTACAGTTTTACTTAGGAAACCAATTCAAATATCAAACCATTCAGTCCGGTTCGATATGTACTGGTCCATAGCATTTTCTTATTTCCAAGGTTTGTGCTAAATACAACCAAGATCAACATCAATGTCCTTGTTCAAACTTAAACAAGAAAATGTTGAAAGTGCAAACCACTGGCATCATACCACACAAAGATGAAAAGTTTACATAAGAAAGTTTTCATGATTAATAAATAATTAAGCTATGAAGGTATATATATGACAACATTTAAGGAGATGTAAGTAAAGCACAAGAATAAACCTTCTTCTCAGCATCTAACATTTCGCGGAAGTTCTTTGCTGAACGCTGTAAACCTCTTAGTGCATGATTTCTGTTCCAAAATGAAGCAAATTTGTATCTGACTCTGCCTGAAAGCAGAGAAAAGGAAAATGTAAGCCAAGTACAGGCACTCCTGCTCAATATTAAAATTTAAATGGTTCTGCAGAAATCTAGACAAAATCCAATATTCTCCTACTGATCTCTATTCTAATATATTACTTATTCATGTGATAGAAAAACAAAAGATAAATAGAAGTACATGTAAAACAAAATCAGAAGAAATATAAAAAGAAGAAAAATGAGAGAATTGTGTAAAGGCTTGAATGCGATAAATCACTCATTCACAGCTCTAGAATTTATAGATAAAAAGAGCACTATGCTCATATTACAAAAAAGGAAAATAAATCAAATCAAATCATATTCTATAGCATAATCAAATCTCTGCTAATATGGTAAGTCATTCCATAAATCGTGGCTATCATATCTGCTAACAAAATCCAATATAGATTCATTTATTCATAACATTCTAGTATAGCAGTGGCTATGATCGTTCAGATATCAATATAGACATGTGTAAGTTACAAAAACTTCTCCATATGTAAAATTAAGTACATGTAGTTGCCTAATAAGTGGCCAGATACCTTTGCCTAATAACTCGCAAAGGATACCTTGTCGGGGACGGATCAGAGAACAATTCAATTTCCGGAAAGACAATCTGCTTACATCCAACTCCTCATCCACAGTTCTGACTATTCCCTAAATTCCCTGCGAACTTGGGACCTACATACTGTTTGATCCATCATTCAGAAGAAGAAGATAAAAGAAAACAGGAAGGAGAAAAGAAGAGAAAGGAAGAAAAAGCCTGTAAAATTACAATCATTTAAAGAAGTAGAGCAAAAAAGAGAAGTAATGGGGCTCACTTGCACCCCTTCTTTTCCTTTGTGCTTAAATCATTTACTTCTCCAGAGCACTCCAAACCTCCTTTCTGAGGAATACCAAGAAAAGCTTCTTTTTTTTTTTTTTTCCTAGTTGGTACTTACTGGCCCATTGATCAAGAAAAGCTTTTTCTCTCCAATCACTCCATTTCCTTTATTTTTCTCTCATTACTAAGTGAACCAAACTGCATAAAGGATATATTTTTAAAAAACAAATTCCTCCTCTCTTTTCCCTAAGCAAAAGGCCTATACTTCCATAGTTGTTAAAGGCGCCACCTTGGCGTCTTTAAAGGCTTAAGGCGAGGCACTTTAGTAAGGCGAGCGCCTTTGAGGGGAAGGCGCAAGTCTACAGGCGCAGTATAGGCGCGCCTGTATGAAATATTGTTTTTTTTACTATTATTTTGTTATTATTTGTTTCTTTTAGTTTATTAGTTGTTTAGGTTTAGTTTTTTTTGTTTATTTCAAAAGTTATACATGCAAGCAGCAAGTTACAAAGCAAATAAATAAATAAATAAATAAATAAAAATAAGAAAACAAAAGGAAAGAAGAAAGAGAAGAGATTCAAGAGTCAAAGAACTTGAAGTACGAGATCTGCGAAGTGTGAAGCGCCGAAGCTCGGATCTGCGTCTCTGCCGGTAAGTTCTTGCTTCTTGCTTCTTCTTCTCTTCTTCTTCTCTACTTCTTCTCTCCTTCTTGCTTCTTCTTCTCTTCTCGGTAAATTTTTTTTTTTTCCTTCCCTTTCTCTTTTCTTCTTCTTCTTTTCTTCAGTTCTTCTTCTCTCGGCTCTCTCTCTCTCTCTCTCTCTTCTAGTC
>JAOTQH010270650.1:0-10722 GCA_025631255.1 Cornus kousa | reverse complement strand
CGCCTATTCTGTGTCCATTCTAAAAAAAAAAAAAAACACAGAATTCAATTTTTCCCGCTGTTATTTCCATCATTGTTTTGTTCTTTTTTTGAACCAAAAAAATAATCTTTTCAAATAAATAGCTCATGCAATTAGGCAACTAAATTGTACTTTTCTATCTGTTTCTCTATTCCCTTTTTTTATTTGTTTAGGTTTTGTTTTAATTCTTCTATGAGATTCTGTTTAATTGTTATGTTGATGCTTTTGTATAGAGGAAATGAAGAACTTGATTTTAAGTGCTTGTAATGTGTTTTATTATTTTTAAAGTTAATTAATTTTGTTAGAATATTGGTCATGTTGGTTGTTTAGCCGTAATATCTACTTATATCGAATATATTTGTTTATAAAGTTAATTTAAGTTATTTTTTCTAATAGTTTTATAGAATCTTACTATCCATCCTATCGATCCCTCATTGATCTTATATAAAATCTTGGTCCTGAAAACCTTGACAATAGGTAACAGTATGGCAAGAGAAGGCCAATTCTTTAGTTCTAGATTTGTGTGAAATGTACTAGTTTTGTATAGAATTTTCTAATATTTTTTTGAATGTTAGTTGTGGAATCTTCTTATTAGTAAAAGTATCAATAATGTTCTCAAATATTCTTATTTAAAATTCTAGAGAATTAATGTAAGCCATCAACGATGCCATTGAAGAGGTGAAGACTATAAATAAGAGTGATAGATAAATACTAATATAGGGTAAACATGTTAGATATAACAAACAACTCAAACACTAGCAATAGTTACCTGCATTGTGATTTATTGTTTCAACAACATTAGTAATTTGAATGTTATTTGCACTGGAGTGATGCTCCCCATCATGAGTCTTCATTTCATCCATGTTATCACTGGTTCCTGTCAAACAAAAGTTAGCTCAAACATTGAAATAGGTGGGAAAAACACACAAAAAAGAAAAAGAAAAAGAAAAATAAATAAATATAACAACATAATCTATGAAATTTTGATAATTAGTGGTTTAAGTACGCAAAATAAAATAATAAATAAATAAATAAATATAACAACCGAATCTATGAAATTTTGATAATTCGTGGTTTAAGTACGCAAGAAAAGAAGCACAATTACCTGTATTGTGTTTATCACTTGATCCACTCACTAGATTTATATCATCACTTCCTCTACAAGACCTATAGAAATTAGCCGCTTGTGACGTAACCAAATTTATCTCATCTATTTGTTTGTCAGGTGGAGAAAGAACGGTATTGCTTGTTCCCACATCCCATAGAAGGGAAAGTTTTTTCTCGGAAAAGCGGCCGTCAGCACATTTGAGACCCAGACCTTTGTGTGGAGACCAAACTAATTCAGATAGGGGGTCAGATGGCACAAGTGTCATGTTCAAACTAGAACTTGCATTTACACCTGCACCTGAATCATTATTCAATTTTGTCTGAATGAACTGATTGGAACATTCCAGAGATAATCCTAAATCAGTTGGTTCCATCTTGTCATTATCTACCTTCCTAACCAGTTGGATATTACCTTAGCAAACCCTGAAACATCAAATAAATTCAACTCAGACTTTAATCATACTGCTTGACAACAAACTTTGTCCGTTAGTGACAGTTAATTTTTTTTGTCCATATTATTTTTTGTACATATTGATATGTATTTTTTTTTTGTCACTATTGAATAAAATATCACAGACACTTTGGCAACACATTTTAAAGACACAAATTAAAAATAATCTCACACACTGTGCATTACACTACGACATAACTTTAAGATTAATTATACAAATAACATTCGTATTCCATATAATTAGGATGAATATATAGCGAATATATATAGCGCATACAGTTAGGATAAATATATATGTTATACTTTGAAATTTATTAGTTGCAGCATATATAAACAAACTATATGCGATATAATGCATCTATTACCCCACAACTCTATCCCGGTTACTAAATAATCCTCTCTATCTCATAAGCTTATCAGAGAAAATCTTGTCCAAGGTTATGAAATAACCATCACTAATCCTTTATCCAAGACACGTCCATATATACCCGAGCTCAAAAAATCTGATAGAATATCTTAGAAAGATACACGTACAAAAAAAATCTGTTAGAACATTTTTGAAGCACTTCCCCTATTATTTTTAATCCAAAATACAAAACTATGTCTACATTCTCATTGAATGTTGTTTGCTTGATGCGAAAGCTGACTAGTATTATACTTGCAAAATGTGTTATAATAATATTTAAATTGCTTAATTTACCTTCTAGGTCTCAAGTGAACATCAACTTGTCGGAATCACCATCACCAATGATTTAGTGATAAAATTATTTTAAGCTAACTGAGATACTAAGCCAACTAAATGTATCTATTAGCGCCACAATCTTCCTTGCTAATTATTGTACATATTATTACATCTTTTTAGAACAATCTAGCAAATTTTTGGAGATCTGTATATTTCTAAAATGCTTTAACATATTAGAGGAGATTTAATTTCATTTTCTATTTGGAGGGTTTTCTATATATAGGCATCTCTTGGACAACAATTATTATTAATGTGTGAAGATTAATTTTCTTCCCCAATTATATAAATAAGATTATGGGCACTAATAAAAAATGAATAACTAGTCCATGAAGATAACTATTGAACAAGCAAAAATTATTTGAAAGTATGCTTATGGTCCTCCCATCAAACTTTGAGCAAATGCAAAAGAAATATGATACGTAAAAGAAATTTAAACCGAACTTGGTGAAAGAAAGAATTTTATGAAATAGTAAAAGTAAAACATTAAATACTAAATAATTTTACAATAAAAGACAATCTATTTATAAAAAAGTATACAGAACTATTTTAAAACTTATAATCTATTTTGAACAACATATTTCCTTTTTTAAAGATTATTTCATGAAATATAGGTTTATTAAAAAAATGAATTATATGTTACGGAAATGTGATAATGTGTAGTTAATAAGATTAAAAAAGAGAGAGGTTAGAAAAGCAAAATAGAAAGTTTTATAAATTGTTTTAGAACAGTGGTAGCATATAATAATGAAGTTTTATTAAAGTTAAAATTTGAGATTATAAAAATTAGCTACAAGAGTAAATAATTCTGTGTTTTTATGATTCGAATTCTAAGATTCAATTGTGATAGACTTGAATTGTGGGGTGGTGTATGTCTCACTTGATGAAATATATATATATATATAGACTCTCTCTAAGATATAAAAATAGAGAATTTGGCTTAACCAGAGTAATAACGAAACAAAACAACTACCAATATAGAAGAATGAGTTTAATGTTAGGTTTGGGAGCACTCAATCAGCATCTAGAATTTGGAATTGGAGGAAACTAGGAAAGCGCCAATTCGGTGCTCCCAAACATAGCATAAAAGTAATTAAAATTATCAAGGGTAAAGTGGAATTGATATATATATATATATACACACACATATATTATCATATTTATGTTTAGACCTTTGGGGTGGTGTAGTGCACTATAGTCTATTTTTATGATAATAAAACTCCATTCAATAAATTATAATGCACTACTTGTGTATCTCACCCTTATTTCAATTAAATCATTCTATTCCTTGCTTTCATTGTTTATAATTTATTATATTGGTTGGCATGAATGTCTTTATTTTTGTGGAGCATGTGCTTAAACTCTTGTTACTCGTAAAAATAGTAACAATTAGTTGTTTTTAGTATAAATTGTGGATCTTTATTATTAGAATTTATTACTAATTTTAAACTTATGCATTTGACGTGGATTTTTTTTTTTTTTTTTTTTTTTCTAGTTGGTACATGCACACCCTCTTCAAGGAATTATTTGCACCGAGGAGTCAAACCTTAGACCCGATGCTTCTTTAGTCACCAGGGCCAAGTTTCATATTTCATCTTAAGGAATATATGAGTTTAGAGTGACATATAAAGGGCACACTGATTAAGGGTCTTTCATCTAGAATCATAGTCTTATATTTGTGATTTGTTGAGGGAATGAAATAAGTCCACAAGGGAGTCACCTACAGAGTAAATCTATCTTTTTTGATTGAAGATCCATGAAAAAGGTTCAGCGGGAACAACAATCCAGATTGCTTACAACATTATATATTTAGGAGGTTTCTTGAAGATTCTCTCCTACCCATCCCTAAGCCAATGATTAGTTTTGTTTAATGTGGGGCAATGCCTCAAATGAGCTTGGCGCAGGCATACTCCTGTAAGATATTGTTGTGGTTTTGTGGGGTCTGATCACGTGTTGATTACGTGAAAGTTTTTGGGAAGTTAATTATTTCTATATTTTGACTATTAGCGTGTTTGAACCCGTTCAGAAGTTTCTACCGGTTCAACTGGAGTGGTTAATTTGACTTTGGCTACTGCCAATGCTGAACAATTCAGCCTTCTTCTACCAATTCAAGTGCAGTTCAAGTGCGGCAATGAGTTCAGCACGTTTGGGTAACATAGTTGAACCGGATCAACTTCCCTGGGAATTTGCGTATTTTAACTTCCTTATTGGTTTTGGATTCTACAAAAGGCAAATTCTGGTAGAACAAGTTGTGTTCCATTGTTTGGGATTATATATATCAACTCTAACTAGATTTTAGGGTGTGAGAAGAAAAAAGAGAGATCCCCATACACGTTATACGATTGATTAATTCACACAAGAGAGAGCAATTGAGAGAAAATTCCCTATTGGGATTCACCATCTTTTTCATAGTGGAATTTGTTCGGTGCTCTCTGTGGACGTAGCCCTAAGATTTGGGTGAACCATGTATATCTTGTGTTCTTGTGTGTGATTGTTTTTTTTAATTATTATCATTGCGTTTCTGCCACAACAACTGGTATCAAAGGATCCGGTTGATTGTGCAACAACTCCAACAGATACCAATCACATAAGCTTTGGAGAACTCACCTAAGTGTGAGTTGTTGTAACTAACTTAAGTGTGAGTTGTTGTGAAAACACAAATGTTAGAATTGGGCTATCTAGCGCTAACCCACAAAACCAAGTCAATCATTAATACTATGTGTTAAAGTTTGATGAAAGGGTATGAGTTCAAGACATAATTCTCCCTGGAACTTCAAATGGACTATAGTAATTTTTTAAATGTATGTAAATTTTTAAGGTATATAAAAGGTTTCCACCTCTTTGAACTAGTATATATGATCCTTAGTAGTTGCTTATTTTACTAGCGATATATATCTTTTCCTAATTTTTTGGGAGGCGATATTTGCACTCCCATCTTAAATGAAGTGACACTTCTAAACTATAGTGCCTTCTTCTTCTTCTTCTTCTTCTTCTTATTATTATTATTATTATTATCTAATTGGTACTCTCGCACTCCCATCTTAAATGAAGTGACACTTCTAAACTATAGTGCCTTCTTATTAACTTGTTAAATTTAGTATTTCTAACTTAAATTTATAAAAGATCCACTTTAAGAGTATTTTCTAACAGTTTTATTGCCAGCTTTAACTATTACGATTTTTCACAAGCCAACAGCTAAAGGATGTAATTTGGTAGTAGCAAAGGTAGTTAGAAGCAGTATAACATAGAATTATGGGCGTAGACCTCTCTTGCCAAAGAATAGTAAAGAAATTGTTAGTAACCAAAACTTTTTTTTAATTATTTTTACCTCCAAGAAGGTACAAATGATGCCACAAAGGCCGCGAAATTAAGAATACAGCCAAATAAATGAAAGAAACATAAATCATGCACATACAGGACACAAGATTTACATGATATGGTGTATAACTTATGTCCAGAATGAATACTGGCCAAAGATTTCACAACAACAGCACAACCACCAAATATTTTCCCAGCTACCAGCCAAAGGTTTCACAATGCAAAAAAAACACAAAAAATTCCGATCAAATATTTCACCATGCGATAAAAAAAAAAGATTACAAGTTCTCGAGCTCCCAACCCTTTGTCTCTCTCACTCTCAATTGCAGCTTTAAGTGTTCTTTAGAGACTATCTCATGATGAATACATATTCAAAGGTAACCACACAATTTTTTTTCTTTCCTAGTTGGTACCGCCCCCCTCCCCCAAGGAATTGTTTGCACCCAATGAGAGTTGAATCTTAAGAGTCTTAGACCTGAGACCGAGGCACCAACAGGTCTAAAAAGGTAACCACACAATATTATTATTATTATTATATCATTTCTATTATTGGGAAGTACTTTCAAATATTTATTATAGATAAGTTAGACCTCTCACCTCAACACTCCCAGTGGAATTAAGTAATTCACTTAAAAGTAAATTTTGTTCTTAAATAACCAATAAAATCCAAAAGCATATAGGCAACCAAGTTGGAGAATTTTATTGTGGGAGCTATTCAGTCCATTCCTGAATGTAAACCAAAGATTTCTTCACAAGACAGGTGCCATGAACACTCAATCAACTAAATACACAGTGTTCATATTCATCACATGTTTTTCATCTATAATTATAGGTCTCCAAAACAAAATCTAACAAACTTATGTAGCACTTTGGACTTCGTGTGCCAAAATAAGCTTTAGTGGCTCGAACCAAGTTGGATTAACTTCTTGTGTTCTCTAGTCAAAATAATCTAGGAAACTAAAAAAAAAAAATTGTATAAAACAAAACAATCCCTGTCAACTTAATTCAACATTGATCAACGAAGAATCTGAAGAACTTTGCTTCAACTACGACAAAGAGGGTAAAAATATTGTTCTGTTGGGGTTCCAAATTCTGAAAAACCCACATTCAAAATTCAATTATTTTATTTTCTTGCATTTTCTCAGCAACCAAACAGAAAACCATCATAATTCAATATAACGGATGCCCATTAAAGTAAAAGGAGATAATTGGAGACCCACATACCTTCACACCTTAAAACCATAGAATTTGCTGTCCTTCGTAATCAAACCAACCTTCTGCTGACCATTGTTTTATATCCAAACTTGAAAGAACCAAGCCAAAGGACGCAATTAGTCCATGTGCCCGAGAGAGAGTGCAGAATTAGAGAGAGAGAGAGTTGCCGACTCACTATTGATCGGCCATGCGTCCTGGTAGATTCATTACATGTAGAAGCTGTCTGCTTAACCAAGTTTGTGACACTAGTGGTCCAGAAGAGGCCACGTGGCCACACCAATGTGGGTAAAATACACTACTTTGTACTGAAGTACTTTGCATATATTGGTGGAGAGAAAATTCTGGATCCGGTGAAGATGGTTACACGTGGCAACATGGGGATTCCAGATGCAGATAGTTACTGTTGCACCTTATCATTGCTCGCTTGAAACGGTAAAAGTTGAAAAGTCGGATTAAAATATTTCTTCACACTGTAATTATGTGCGACCTGGTTCTTAGTTGTCCCTTAATTACATATCTATTGTTTTCTTTGCATGTCTATTGAATTGGTGCAATAAATTTGAAATTCGTACCTAGTAGTATAATTTAATTTATATATTATATGTAAATTTGTCATTTACTTTAATTTGCAATGTTTCAAAAATCAATTCGATTAATATAATTTATATAATTAGAGAATATGATCGGAAAATTTATTTAAATCTCACTAGAGATATTCTACATTTGCAAGCACTGAGTTCAAGTTTTAGAATTAAATTATTAGAAAATTATTGTAAAATTTGAATTGACATGATTTACAATTTCAATATTAAGTATGGATGGCAATTCCCTCTAACCTGTTGGGTTTAGACTAAATATTCCATTGGGAGTGTTGAGTTGAGAGGTCAAAATATAATTTAATATATTTTGACTAAATATTCACTAGAATAATTATAGAATTGGGCACATGATCCAATCTTCAAGAATCAATCAAGAATTCAAAATCTTAGTATTCTATCCCAAGCCCAGGAATTAATTCAACAGTTTCAACTTTACAGCAATTAAACGGAGTATGCAGGGTGAAGACGGTATTTTGTCTACCGGAGTAGGGGCGGGAATGGCATACCAATTATAAACCCATTCCGGAATTAGAGCGGAGTTGGTATGACGGATTTTTTAACGGGGCGGAGTAGGGTTTAGCCAACTCCACCCCAACCCGCCCGTTGTCATCCCTAATATTATTAAGGCATGAGTTTATGCTACTAAAGGCAACATAACAAAATTTGAAAAATGAATTAGTTCACGAATTTAAAGAAATTTGTTATGACAATCCTCAATCAATTTGGTTTAGCAAATGGTTTGGAAAGTATCTTTTTATATTTACTGTTGATAAATGTGAAAACCCAATTCTCTTGGACCAAATTATTTGATCTAAGACGAATTGTATAAGACATAATTCAGTATAATTTCTCTCACTCTCAAAGGAGAGGTGAGAATTTAGTCATGAACAATATGTGAATGTGTGTCTGAATACTTATCTAATAATAATTATAATTTCACTTTGTATTTATTACATTGATGTTTGGTATGGAATTTAAAAAACATGTGAATCACATGTTGCAGTAGTCTACTTAAAATAATACTACATAATAGAGTTCTCATACTTATATACAAATACCATTAATTCATGTGGGTGAGAACTGCCATCATCACGATATCATTAATATACATAATATCATCAACCTTTATTCATATAAAATTAATTTAATTTATAGAATTGTCAAACTCTTTACCATTAATGTAATTACATTGAAGTTTGGTATTGAGTTAAAAAGAACACCTGAATACCATGTTGCACTAGTCTACCTAAAATAATATATAATAAAGGCCTCATGTAAAGTTTGAGATTTACATAAAAATGGATAATCTTGGAACATACAAGTTGACGACCAATTTGACAAATTGAAGGGATGGTCCAATCTCTTATCTATATCAACCACTAACTGATACTACGGGTTTGGCTTATCTCGCACCACTAATGCTATCAATACATCATCCAAATAAGCAGTGGGGTAGTCTCTCTCATTTAGTTTGTCTATCTAATACTGTGACACCACATATATGTATTACACAACACTATACAGCTAGCTAAGGCTTCTTTCATCTTAAAGGTCTTGATTTAGATTGGAATCTGTCATTGTTCTTAATGAAAATGACCACTTCATGATTTTTTTCTTTCTTTCTCGATACTTCTTACTTTATGATTCATATATATATATTAACTATGTGAATCATAAAGTAAGTACCAAGAAATCTATATATATATATATATAAAAATGGTAAAGGAATAGATTTTTAGTACTCTACTTTATAGGTCATTTTCCTCTTCCTCTAACCATTATCGGGAAAGAAAAGAAAAAAAATAATATATTACTTTTTTGTGGTAATTTTGTAAGTGAGAATTGGTATTAATTTATTAAATTTTGGATTATTTGGTTGGTGATGGTGACATAAAATAGGGTGGGACAACTTATTAGATCACACCATCAATTATTAGGAAATTGCTTTTTAAAGTATTTGACTGTTTTCATTGTCCATGGCCTAACACGAATAATTTAATGGACCAATATAGTATTTTCTTGTATATCAATCACATGAATTGATAGGAGGAGTAACTAATAATTTAGAATATCTTCAAGCTTTTACAAAATGGGAAAGAGTGTGTGGTGTTTGACTTTGCTCACTTGAATTGAATCCGGAGTTAAATTGAGCAGATATGATTCAATTTTATTGATGAGGACTTTGACTTTTTGATATCACAATAAGATGACTTTTAAGATATAAAATCATATTCTAAATTCTAATAGTTTTTGTTCATTAACAGGACTTCAATAGTTTTGAAGTAAGATAGAGATAATATAAAGAAAAAAATAATAAGAAGAATTCTTCACAAATTTCTATCTGTTTAAATATTGGAGAAAGATAGAAGACAATTAAGCGTATTATAGAAATTTTAAATTTTTGCATCACTCTTCGTAAATATTTAATAAATCCCATAAATAAAGTAGTGGTGAGTTTAACGGTATTTATTCTATAGATCAAATTAAATGGTCAGTTTTTTTCATTATCTTCCATCCAACCAAACAAAAATACAAAAACACTTAATCTCTTCCCTATGTCTCAGTCATTCCTTATTCTCTCCCTTCCATTCAATTTTTTTCCTTCCTACCGGATATAAGGATGATAAGACAAAGAAATAAAAAATAAAAATTGAAGAAAAATATTTTAACAATATAATATATACAAAAAGTTAAGATTGGTTGGAAATATTTTCGTTTGTTGTATTTACAATTCTCCTTAAAAAAAATTTATATTAAACAAAATTTAATAGAAAAAATATGTATATTTAAGTAAAACAATTATACAAAATAAAACAAATGCGTGTGTATATTCTAATGTATTCTTCATTCCCTCTTAGAAATTTAAAATTCTATAGATACAAAATGAAAAAAGAAATTTTTTTTGAAGGGGTAATTTAAAAATTTATACTTGTAAATATATATTATATTACTTTTTGTGATAATTGTATGTGAGAATTGGTATTAATTTATTCAAATTTGGATTATTTGGGTGGTGATGGTGACATAAAATAGGGCGAGACAACTTGTTAGATCACGCCATCAATTATTAGGAAATTGTTTTAAAAAGTATTAGACTATTTTCGTTATACATGGCCTAACATGAATAATTTAATCGACCATTCTAGTCTTTTCTTGCATACAAATCACTTGAATTGATAGGAGAGTAACTATTAAATTAGAATATCTTCAAGCTTTTACAGAATGGGTAAGAGTGCGTCTTAAACTAATAGTAGTAACCAAAATGGGAAAGATTG
>JAOTQH010270639.1:0-10722 GCA_025631255.1 Cornus kousa | reverse complement strand
TTACATTTGCGTGCATGATCTTTTTCATGAAAATCATCTTCGTTGGTGAAATGAGCCTCCTATGGACTTATTTTGCACTTTTGTTGCATAATTTGACCTAAGGGTATTCTAGGATTTTTCTTCAAGAATTAAATTCCGTTCTCTACATGGTTGCTTAGAAAATGTGATTTTAGGGGGGTTTCTTCTCTGTATTTTTCTTGAAAATGTCATCTTGGCTTCGGAAACCACTCCCGAAGTTCAGTTTTCTGCTAAGCATATAGCAACTTTTTGGACCTCTGGAACCTGATTTCATGGAAGGGCATTTTGGGCATTTTATAGTGAGTTTTTTTCAAATTCTCATGAGATTCATGTAGAAAACTCAATTTTGAGGGGGGTTCCTTCTTTGTGTTTTTTCAAAAAAGTTCATCTACCGGCCCGTTTTTACTTTCAGTTGCAGACAGTCACTGTAGCATTTTTAACCCTCTTGTTCAGTTCTGATCTAAGGGTATTTCGGGAATTTCCTTTGAAAAATAAATTCCATGATTTTAGATGGGGTTTCTTCATAACATTTTTCCAGAAAATGCCATCTCGAACCTGAAAACCCCATGTCAAATTTGACTTCCTGTGCGCACTTACACTATTTGAAAAAGTCTGTTATAAGGGCATTTTGAGGATTTCAAGTCAAAAGTAAAATGTTCTTTTTATATGCTCAGCTTGGAAAAATTATTTTGATGGGGGTTTCTTCTTCATGTTTTTCCAGAAAACATCGTTTAGTACCTCAAAACGGCACATAAACTTCAGCATTTTGCCCAGGTTACTATTCACGGCCGTGGCGATGTCAAAACTTTCTTTTGACTTTTTTCTACCATCCGGACTCCGAATGAAGTGATTCTTGTGTCTAACTTGATTAATATTTTGCTGTCCTCCCAGTGGTGTGCTCGGTAACATCCGATTCTATATTTTTGAGAAATGACTATTTTGCCCTTGGGGCTATTTTTGTCCTGTTTTCTTGTAATTCGCTTCCGCTACTTTTGAGTTCTGACCTCACGGGAAGTCATAGATGTGTCTCAGGAATAATATACGTTCTAGGGACGTCATTTCCATGTAAAATGACTATTTTGCCACTGGGGGCTTATTTGTCATATTTTCGATCTTTTGCTTCAGCATCAGTTCTCATTGAGTTCCATGACCTCATGGAAGGTCACTTTGACTTCTTAGAGTCTTGTTTTCTATTTTTGCTTTCGCATTTCGGCTCCGTTACCGGATAATCCATTCGGTTCATCATTGACGCACTGGCCTAAAAACCAGGGCCGTCACATCTCCTTTGTGTTATCCAAATAACAATATTGCCAATTCATTTTTTTTTTTTCCTATCTATCCAAACATGAATATAATTTAGAGTTATCATTTCATTTTTTTTCTTTTTTCTTATAATCGTATCCTTTCTTTTTATCTCCTGTGTATCCAAAAGAAGCCTAAGTATCCATTTATAAAGTTATTACAATTTCCTAGAGCCCAACTCGCCTCTCCAAGAAATTACTATAACAAAATAATTCAAAATATAAAAACCTAATCCTAATAGGAGGAATATGAGCCAAGATTCTCAACAACTAGTTTGTCATGTATTTTGCACACTATACAACCTTCTGCCATGGTATCAGAGGTCTAAAAGAGTGTTATTAGTTTACAAAACTCTTTTTTTTTTTTTTTTAACAGTGGAATGGGAGCTACAATTTGCTGAGCTTGAAGAAATGCCATTTTGCTTTACATGCGTAACATTATATAACAAGAGAAAGTGAATTCAGACGGAGAAAGAGAGTTGAGCGAGAAGATATTAGGTGTGCACCGGGCTGATTCTAATCATACATACTCTAATGTGCCAAGACCGGAGCACCCGGTATTTATTCCTAATCCACATAATTTAGGAGTAGGATACAAAGAGTAGAGAGAGTAAATATATATTTCATGTTTATAGACAACGTATTGGATATGACGGATTGACGGGGGCATAGAAATGAGGAAAATGATATTTTTGAATTCTTGGAGTCAAATATAAATTGTGCTAATGCCAATTTTTTAAATGCTAGTAGTTTACAACACTCGAAAATACTTCGGCTTACACAAAAAACATGAGTGCACAAATGTGGATACAGGGAGGGTCTTTTTTGTACTTTGCTACTGTATTTATAAATATTTATCACTAATTTTTTTCATTTATTTATTTAATTATTTTTCAATAAAATAGTGTCAAACACGAACGAAAAGGGCGCGTGAAACGAACTCCATTTCCCATCGTTGTTTTCTCTCGGTGTGTAATGGTAGACAACGTCATATCTCCGTTTTGTTTCTGCTACTGGAAAGAGAGACCTCTCCGCCCTTAACAGTCTCTCTCTACGTCTCTCTGCAAACATCTAACGATCTCTCGCTCAAAACTCGATCCCCCGTATAGAGAGCAAAAATGGCAAAGATCAAAACCCTAATCTGACATTCAACGAACACGTTCGGCTGGTTCTCCCTGCTTATCTGATCCAGGTAGTTCCTCTGCTTCGCAAACCCTAGTTATAGATTTGATTATATCAGAAAGAAGCGAACCTATTATTACTCTCATTCAAAGCTTATACGAAGCGTTATTTATATATCGGAATCTAAGAAATTCTATTGATAATTTAGCTATTAACCTAGTGGATGGTTCGGAAATGGAGTTCATGTTAGGGCAAACGTAGAATGATAAATTGATGTTTATATGTGTGATCCGAGCATGGATTTTGACAAAAAGGGTCAATAGCCGTCAATGATATTTGCGCAATTTAATCAATGAGAGGAGCTGGCATGCTATTCAATGTTTGCATGGTTTGGATTTTATAAAGATTGAGCTGGATCAGAGCATGAACAGCTGAATTTTTTAGCTTGTAAATTGAGTGGTTTAGTCTGTTCGATACATATTAGCCGAGATTTAGCGTCGAGTTAACATGAATTAATGGGTGATTGACAGACACTGGGTGGACATGTTTGCTATTCTGGGTTGTCTTAATCGAATGATACTCCTTGTTTACTACACTGGTTTACGACGCTAAATAGCTTTTCGAGGGATTTGTAATTAGAATATCTGTAGACGAGCATAATTTGTGACACAAGTGCTAAAACATATTCTGGGTATTGCTTTGTGGAGGTGGCTTTGTGTGGTTGAAGTCCGATTCATTCTCTGCTTTTATTGGCTAAGTGAAGAAGTTATCTTTTACCAAGTGCTGCAGTATGAGCTTAGAAAACGAAGATCAAAGCTCACCAGATAAGCCCGCCGAAACAATTTGCGAGTCTCAAAAGTAATTAATTTGCTTTTTATTCTATTTTGTACATTTGAATTGGTATTCCTACTTATTTTTTATAGTTTTGATTTTCTTATTCAATGATGACGTTGTTTTGATGAATCAGGCATTCGAAAATTTCATATACAAGAAATTTTCTTTTATCATTAAGTGAATTGGAAATTTGCAAAAGCATACCTAGTGGTTTTGACCAATCAATACTAAGGTAAGATGCATGATCCCTTTCCTTTTGAGTGATATGTGTCTCCGTAATCCACACAACTTCCCCTCAAGGAATTATTTGCACCCTAGAGGATTCGAACCTTAGACCTGATGCTTCATGAGGCTCCAGGGCCAAGTTCTTATCCACTTGAGTCAAACCCTTGGGGTTTATTGTGTGAAACCTTTTATACAGGAGTATGCCTTCCAATTTGTAGCAGTGCCTTGCGTGGTAATGGTTAATGCTGCATCTTCCTTTTCTTGCATTATGGCATGTTTTAATCTTGATTTTTTTTCTTCATATTAATTA
Source organism: Cornus kousa (assembly GCA_025631255.1). Taxonomy (NCBI): domain Eukaryota; kingdom Viridiplantae; phylum Streptophyta; class Magnoliopsida; order Cornales; family Cornaceae; genus Cornus; species Cornus kousa. Next base: position 6,912 of record JAOTQH010270639.1, on the reverse strand, counting down.
GCGAATTTGAGGATTCCTTTCGTGGCATACAAGATCGGCAAAGAATTCCTGGCAGTTTGCCACTGCAAGGTTTCAGGCGCAACGAACATGGATCATCTCCACCTACCAGAGGGGATTCAAATAATTTTTCTCGGGGTGTTTATGGAAGGTGGGATAGTCGTTCTTCTGTACAGAATGATAGAGATGGTGATTCACATTCTGATCGGGATTCGGGTTAGTTTGAGAATAATTTTTCACTTCAAATTATATCTTTTGTATGGATAGATGACCGTTCATGTGAATTATTTTGTCTGAGATATTGTTTTTATTTAGCTTCTGATATATACTTATACGATACATGTATACATTTGAATTTATCCATCTACTTATATTTATGCTTTTCTACTACAACTTTGAGGCTGTGAGCAATAATTAATTCTTGGCAATAGCTTATAGCTTGTTTATTTCATAAGAGCTCCAACCAAGTGATGCCAGTGGCCATCTGAGCTTTCAACTGTCGAATGTACAAGTAATTTAAATGCTGATGTATACATTGTGCTATAGGGTAGCTAGGACCACATTTTGGTGTCTTAATTGTTTTGGCCACCATGGTGAAGGGAAAAATTTGCATAATTTTGCAACAATGTATTTTGCAAAATCATATGAGACATGGTGGAATTACACAATGTCAATGTCAGGCTTTCCATTTAAAACCTGAATTAGTTAGTAATCTGCTATACTTGTCTACTTAGAATTATACTTATTTCTTAATTATGTGAAATAAATCTAGTGTACGGAAAATGGATAATAGGCAGGATGTAATTTTTGTGAAAGAGTTTTGGGGATTCAAGTTATAAATGGGATAAGGCACCAACGGGCCAATGGCCTAGCGGTATCAGACCCTTACTTCCCAAAGGGAGGTCAGGGGTTCAAGCCTTAGTGAAGCATGTGTGTGTGAGTACCAACTAAGAAAAGAAAAAAAAATGGGACAAGGCAAGGAATACAGGTGGTGTTGGTGAGATGAGCTCAGATGTTACATGGGCTGTAGAGATGCAGTATCCAAAGCAACAGTGGTCCATTGTAAGTATGCGATGTTTTTAAGGGAGAAATGGGTGAAAGCCCTAAAAGGGAACTAGATAATCAAGGATGGCCAACTGCCATTCTGAATGGAATTAGACATATAGAGCAGCTCAGGTGATTGAGAGCAGAGCATTAACCACCTAATCATTGGGAGCCCGTGCTAGAATGATGGGCTAAGACAACATGGAATTATGAAGCCAATTTGCAAGAAGGAACATAATTGTAGCCTTGTAGATATCATATGTCTTAAATTCAGAAGCTCTCATTTTGCCCATTGTGTTACTTTTACAAAAATTCACCTACAACTTATGAATGAGACTTTAATCCCCACCATCAGAGGACACAGCAGTGACTGATCTATATTCTAACTCTTGTTATTCTGACGTCTTCTCACTAATTATTATTTTATATCCGTATACAAAAGAGCATTTATGTATGCATTTGAACTTATAATGTTCGTATGATGACACAATAAAAACATAACTCATATACTCAGAGATTATGAGAGCAACCGATTTGTGTGGATAATGCCAAAGATTAGGTCTGTTACCAGTCCACCCCTCCTAGCACCCTCGATTAATGGACCACACATGATAATTACACTATTTAGCCATAGATGCTTATAGACGTGCTTCAATTGTTATTTTTTTAGAATTATCAGTCTCTTGCTTTTGCTCCCACTCTGCACTTTTGGTTTCTAGTTCTGTATGTCACGAATTGAATATTGGCTTTTATTGACCATGCAGATTCTGGAAGGCGTTACGGCAACCAACCTCGACGGTCTTGGCAAAGTTCTGAGCACGATGGGCTTCTTGGGAGTGGTTCTTTTCCAAGACCATCTGGATATGCTGCTCCAGGGGTTTCGACTTCAAAGGTTCGAGCAGGCGATAATTACCAGCTCAATAGGAGTAATGAGCCATATCATCCTCCTCGCCCCTATAAGGTCAGTTTAGGACTTGTTTATTTTTCTGGTGACTTCATGAAAAATCATCAGTTCATTATGCCAATACTCTATGCTCAAGCAAGTCAAATGCCAGTGTCATCTTTGAACCTTGTTCTAGGAGATTCAAACTCAATGGACATGCTATTGAACTGATTCTACTCATGATTCCTCCTCCCCCCCCCCCCCAAAAAAAAAAAAAAATCTTCAGGCTGGACCTCACTCACGTAGAGACACTGACTCATTTAATGATGAAACATTTGGTTCTACTGACTGTACAAGTCAGGATAGAGAAGAAGAAGAAAGAAGAAGGAGAGGTAATGTTTCTTTCACCAGCACTGTATAGTAGACACTTCTACTTTTGTACTGTTTATGCTAGTACTTGATTTTTTGGTCAATTGAATTTCAGTAGAACTTTTTTCTCAGCTTCATTTGAGTTGATGAGGAAGGAACAACAAAAAGCACTTCAAGAGAAGCAGAAATTGAATCCAGACAAGCAAAAAAATGACCGCATCTCAGAATTTTCTGCATTGCTGGAGGATACCAAAGATGAAAAGGGACCTTTGAATAAAAATGTTGAATTGGATGAACCTGAGATGCTACAGGTTTTAAATAATGATTCTGGCAAATCTTCTTTTCCCTCGCGAACTCCTGCATCCAGACCCCTTGTACCCCCAGGTTTCACAAGCACGATTTTGGATGGGAATTCTGGAATGAAATCTTTAACCCATGCCGGTCCAGCAGAGGTAAACTTCTATCACTTCCCTATGATATGTTTCTTATTTAGAAATTGGTTGCTCATAGGCACATCCCTTTTTCTCCCAACCATGGTTTTAAGTAATGGTAATGGCTGGAATCTTATACCTACCATTATTGTTACGTAACAGCCGCTTAATTTAAAATGTTTTTGTAAACTAATTTGTTGACAAGGGGCCTCAGGCTCATGAATTCATGAAATATTGAATAAGGTATACTTTGGTTTTTTTTTTTTTTTTTTTTCGAATTCTTATCCAATTGTTTTGATTTTCCTTTGGAGTTTTACATTCACGTTACCCATTCCTGAATTTGCTAGAGTGAATTAAAAAGGATGAGTTAGGGGTAAACTCGATTCTTTTTAGGCCTCTTTTGTTGAGGGCTAGGGGCTATTAATATGATATTTGGTTTAACACGGTGCTCTCATTTTTCTCTCATCCTTTTAATCAGAAACATCTTTCATCGTGTATTTCTCATCCTCTGCCTCAGTATTGCATGTAATATTGTTGCTAAATTATAGATTCTTGGAACTTTTATTGAACTTTAAAATTTTTAAGAATAATTTCCTACTTGTCCACCTTCCCTGCACCAAGTTTCTTCTGTTCTAGAGGTTCTTATAGAAGTGCTGGACTTGAGTCCTTTTTAGCAGCTTCATCCACTCAGCTTTCTAATTCAATAGCGGAAGAGGGAAATTTGCCATTGGCAGTTGATGCTTGGAAGATGACTGTTCAATTATGCAAACAAGTACAGCAAGAACTCCAATTTGTGCATGTACAACTAGTAAACACATGAATAGCACGAGGATCTAATATTTCGTGCATGGATGACTGCCTCCACTTGGTTCACTATCCAGATTGTCCAATCCACCTATGTTGGTATGAGTTGGGTGTCACCCGCTTCTACGGTTGACATGTTGGAGGCTTGGAGAGGGTGTATAGTTGAGAGCCGAGCCAGGGATACATGAATGGCCACCACCCCCCTTTGTTTATGGTGGCGTTTGTGGCTAGAGAGGAATAGGAGGTCTTTTGAAGGAGAGGAATCTCCTATTTGGTCTGTCAAATACAACATGCTCTCTTCTATATTTTTTTGGGTTAATGGGTCTAATTGTATATCATTGGGGGATCTTTTGGATTTTGTGGATAGCTTGAAATTATAGTGGCGCCTAGGGCGTCTTTTGATGTATTTGGGAGCGCTCCCCTTTTGAGCATCTTTTATGAAATTTTACTCATCAAAAAAAGAAAAGAGAAGAAGGTTGCATTGGTAATTGAGGAAGCCCACCAGACCTTGCTTAGCTAGGTTACTTGAACTATATTGTGTTGACTTCAACCCAGTCTATTGGAGGGAGTTGCCTCTATTAAGATGTCTATGTATAATGGAGTGTAAACAAGTTTATCTGTGGATTGGTAATTGATTTCTTCTCTCAACTCTGGTGAAGGTTTAGGCATTTGAATTGTTTAATCAAGCATTACTGTGAAGTGGTTGTGGAGGTATGTAGAGGAGAGGAATAGTAGGAGAAGGGACTGTTCTATGTTTGTGAGGCTTTGGTGGAAAACCATCATTAAGGTTTGGAAGTAAATTTTTGAAGAAAATCATGTTTATTGTGGATAATGGTGAGAGTCTACCTTTTGCTATGACTGGGGGGAGTGTTCTTATGTACAAGATTCCTGAACCTCTCTAAAGTAGCAGCTAAGAAGGAGAGGCTTAGGTGGCAATTATGGGAGACTATTTGCTATCCCAGATTTTGCAGGACACTTCAGGATTGGGAGTTAGAGGAGGTTATCTTTTGGCTTATTCTATGTCTATAGTATTGAGTTGGTAGGAATCCTTAAGTCAGGAAGTGATAAAAGAGTGGAAATTTGAGGTTTGGACATTTTATAAGATTCTTCTAGGAAAGGGTTTGGAGAAAGTTTGGGACTTTTTGGAATGTGATTTGATATATAAGTACTTCCGAGGGTGGCCTCCTTTAAACGGATGTTTACACTTGGGAAAATAAAAAAATTGATAATACAATGAAAATGAACTGTCTATCTTTGGCAGGTGCTGCATGTTCAATGTTACATGGACTCTTGTCTTCATGCAATGGCGCCCGTATTGCCAACACTCTACATGGGAATGGGTATGAACCTAAATCGGTCATTTTAATCACAAATAATTATGGAAAGAGAGATAAAGTTTGAATCTGATAGTAGAGAAGGGCTTAATGCTTCTCATGTGGACAGTTGTACAGAAACCCCTTCCCTTCCATAACATCCCACTAAATTTAACTAATCAAGTACATCCTTAATACTTGGTTTATTAAGAAGGATGGAAAAATGAGTGGGAAGGAAGGTAGGAAGGATGGATGAGACATCCCTAGGGAAGGGAAGGTGCCCTTCTCTCTTTTTGTTTGGTTGAGTGGGAGGGAGTAGAAGGAGGTGACACCTTCCACTGTTTTGTAAGAGGGAAGGGAAGGAGGTATTTTATATATATCTTTTTTACTACTATTACCCTCATTGTATAATTTTTGAAAAATTCATGAGGGATAATAATGTCAGTTTACATAATATACAATATCTTCTCTTTGGGGGCGCAGGGGGATGCCTCATCCATGCTTCCCTTCCCTCCAACTTTCCTTTGTACCAAACTATGGAAACTTACTCCATCCCTCCTCTCCTCCCTCCTACCGCCTTCCTTCACTCCTACCAGATGCACATAAATAGCAATAATATTATATGATATAATATTATAGAACATACAATGTATTTGAATGTGCAGAATGTGTTTATGTGATTGTATCCAATTTTTTGATTAATTTTGAACTTTTGAGTTGAGTTTTCGTATTATGACATCTGGAGTTTAGAGGATACGACACTGTTTGCACCCATGCCAGTATCCAAGCCCATGAAGGACAGTACACGTACAAGAAGTTATAAGATGCTAAATCGAGCCTAGGTGGTTAGGTAGTGGGGGATACATAGGCTCTTGTTCTTTCATTGCTTCCCATAGTTCTTGCTGCTGATGTTGTCTAAAGTTTGAAAGTGTGTGGAAGGCCTCTTTTTGCCTTTGGTGGTGTTTTTTGTGTGAAAGGAATATGCAAGCCAGAAAAAGGTATACTTTTAGTGGTTAACAAGTTGAAGCAGATCTTCTTGTGCTTTCTAATATTTGTGGGGGCTGTCTTGTCTTCTATTAGATTATTTTGTGAACTAATTGGGTGACATGAGAATATAATTTTTGTAAATGTTCATACATATTTGAGGATGTGTGATTAGTTTTAGTTATTCAGAGATAGCCCTAGCAAGTGACTCAAACCCATTTGTCAGGTTTTAAGGTTGAGGCGTTGTTTTGTTGACCAAGGGACCATCATCAATGAAGAATATAGAGATTTGATACATATTGCAATCTCAGAGGACAACGTCTATGGAGATGCACCTTAATTATTAAGAGAATGGAGAGTTGTCCTCTGGAGAATAAGGCATGGCAGATTGGTGATGTGATTTGGAGTAAATGGAATGTATTGAAGCCGTAGGCCATTGTAGCGCGTCTAAAATGTTATTTTATGTTAGCATGCATGCTCACATTAGCACACAAATGCACTGTTTTAACGATGCAAGGGACATGTCGGACACCTACCTTTCCAACTAAGTCCAGCGCGAGGACCCTTTAATTGATTATACATTCCGTCGTTAGCAAGCGGTGGCCGAGAAGGCCCTTTTCCCTAAATATCTTGGGAAGCAAAGAGGACAGGTTTGGAACTCATTCAGTAAGAGTCTCCCAATGGTAGGCATTTACCCAAGGCACTGATATTCCGATTTTCTCAATTATACGTGCTTTAGGGTGTTGAATGTCTTATTCTTATGAGTGTGGTTCATGGCACAGGTAAGGCGAGTGCTGATCGAGATTTGATCACCAAATTAGATATCTGAATTCCACATTTATAACACTGGCTTAGTAGGCGACGTGGTGTTTGTTTTGCCTTTGATGTGTTATTTGTAAAAAAAGAACGGAAAAAAGGTTGAGCGCATTTATGATCTAAGATAATAACTAGCTCATAATTGAACTTTAGTTGTGACTTGTGAGGAAAGCATTTGCAGAATAATTAAAATGATTTCGATTTCTTCTGTAGTATCGTATATTTTTCTTATAATTCAGATGTGAAAGACTGAAAGAAGAAGAGACTGAAC
>JAOTQH010270618.1:0-10722 GCA_025631255.1 Cornus kousa | reverse complement strand
CCTTTTGGCCTCCTTCCACTCACCTTAGACTTAACACCCGAGGAAGTAAAAGTTTCCTCTCACTCTCCTCTACAAAACCCTTAAATTGCTTTCCATTTTTAAGCTTGGTTACTTAGATTATAGAGATTCAATTCTCTATTGAGGTATGGATGATTGTATATTTATGCTTTAAGTGTTTTATAATCCTTTGGGGTTTAATATATATTGTGTACATGCTTTTAATATGATATTCTTGCATATTATAGGAAACCCTTACTTTTGACTTAGGGTTTATTGATTTAAGCAAGTATAGTATGTATATACCTTGTGTAGAAGAGTTATATGAATTTGTAGTATTCTAAATTCTATTGTTTTCACATGTGGTAGTGACATAGAACTCTTATAGGATTATTAATATTGTATACAATTCCTATAGACTTGAATTGCTATATTTATGGTGGTGATAATTCTATAATCTTGTTAAGGACCAATGGTGATTATCTTATAAGCTTATTGCTAAAATGTTAAGAATTAGTATATAAAGCTTATTGTTCATGCATGATTTAAATTGATGAGTTGGTGATATTGTTTTGCACATTATATCATAATGAGGACTTGTCATTTACTATGCCATTCTAGACTTGGAACCCTAAGACATGGTTTGTGTGGTTTTAAAATACTTGTGCATGGAAGGTAGTATATATGCCTTCATATTGTGTCTAAGTTTTGAACTTGATATATTTTGGATTCTTTTGGGACTTTGTTACAAGTGACATGGCTAGAGTTTGGCGCTAATGCGGGAGGTATAAGTTCTCCTCATTTATAGTGCACACTAGGGTGGTCTTCCCAGTGGGTTAATACCCGAAATAACAATTTTGATCTTAGTTTAGTCCGAGATATGATGTCCAAGTCTTCCACTACTTCATTTCGCATTCAATTCTATGTTGACAACCAATGCTTAATTGTTACTTTTAATTTTTGCTATTGGTGAATTGATGTTGTTAAGTACATTGATGTTGATATGTGTTGTTAAAGAATCATTTAAGTTATCTTAAGATGATCCCTTAGAACACCTTGAACATAGACGTTAAGTGAAATGATCCCTTGTATTCATCTATATTAATCTTGCAATGATATTGAAACTTTAAGGTATTTGTATATATTTCTTCCTACGAGTAACTTGATTACTCACCCTAGTGGTTTGGGTTATTTTACAGGTAAGGAGACTATGTTCTTGGACGCTTATCATCCATAGAGGCTTATGAGCTATTTGAAGCATTTTTGTATATGGACATGCACTTGTTTAGTATACTTTACTTTTGGATAATATATTTTGAATTACCATGGATGTATGGTATTTTAGAAGCTAAGATGGCTTCCTTGATGTGTAATGTATATCTAGGAATACTTGAAGATGCCTATTTTGTATGTATAGTATGAGGCCAAGTGCCATGTACATTTATATCACATATATGCTAGTTTAATCCCATGGTTTGTTTTATTAAATTAAGTGGATTCAAGGTTTGATAGGTTGTATTTTGTATATGACATGCTATGTGACCATGGGCTATTGAAACATATGTAATTATTCATTTTACATGTGTGTGCATGTTCACTTTGGCACACAACACCATTCCTGGTGAAATGAACACTTAGAGTAGCATTCCTTTTCGCATTTTTGCTAAATTTGACCTTAAGGGTATTTTTGGTATTTTACTTAAAAAATTATTGTTGATCTTGGCATGGTTGATCAGAAAACATTATTTTAGGGGGGGTTACTTCATAACTTTTTTTCAAAAAAATGTCATTTAAGGGCTCAAAATTGCATCTCAATTCAGAATTTAGGTGCAGCTACAGTACCTCGAGTACTCTAAGGTTGGGCTGAACTTTCTGGTCTATTTTTGAGTGCTAAATTTGATAATTATGTCGTTTCATAATCAAAATAAAGTTCTATTTATTCAAGGCTAATTTGTATAAGAGGGAAAAAAGTTTTTCTCCAGTCTTCCATTTTCCCAAGAGACTATTACTTGGTGCCGAAATCATTGGTCATTTGGTCCCAAACCAATCAGTAAACCAATCACTAACACACACGCAAGCAATAATGATAACCATTGATCTCAGCATGTAATAATTTCTCCTCCTTCTACCCACTTTTCCATACTATTTTATTCTACCTACCAAAAATGCCCTTATATTGTTTCTTTGTTTGTTGTAAAATATTCTTTTTAAAAAATATTTTTCTTTTTAGGTAAATAATTCTTTTATTATTTTATTTTTACTTTGTCAATATTTGACAAAAGGTTATGTCGAGATTGAGGTCGAGTTTATCGTGACATGTAAAATAATAAATGGATAAGTTATTTTTTAAAATTTTAATATTCTTTTTCTTCGAAATTTTACGACAACTAAACACCAAAAAATAAAAAAAATATTGTCTAAAAAATATTTTACATCCAAACAAACAGGCCAATAGAAGTTTTGTTGACACTGTAAGTATTTTCTTGCTTATGTGAGTAAAAAAGTTACTGCATTCCTCTCAGGTTCAAATATGATTATTGCTGCCTTAAAATTGGGATCAATTTTGGTATTTGCTAGAGTACAAGGCCTGTCATACAATAATCCAACTTATGTAACTGAAAACGTAACTGCGTATACGTGTTTGAAAATAGAGACGACACTTATAAAATATTGAAAAAAGTGTAAAAATCAAGACGACTATTTAAAAATTAAAAATAAAAAGTGTGAAAATTGAGAAGATGCTTTAAAAATAAAAAATAAAAAATGAGAAAATCAGCGCGTGCGCGCACTTGCAGGGGCATGCACATGCAGCGTGGGGCTTGGCCTGGTGCCCCTCCCCGGCCGCGACGACGCCCGATCTTCGTTTTGACTTTTCTCCTCTGTCCGGACTCCAAATCAAGAGATTCTTGAGATTCTTGAGTTTATCTTCGTTAATTTTTTGTTGTCTATCCAGTGGTGTGATTGATAGCACTCATAACTTTCTAAAAATTATTATTTTGCCCTTAGGGCTAAAATTGTCCCTTTTTAAAAAGTCGCTTTGACACTTTGTTTTCTTTTAAGTTCCGTGGCTTTATGAAAAGTCATGTTTGTGTCTTGGAGATGATGTATGTCGTTCGAGACTTTATTTTTCATGTAAAATGACCATTTTACCCTTGGGGGCATATTTGGCCTATTTTCACCTTTTCGCTTCCGCATTTGTTTTCTTTTGGTTTTGTGACTTCATGAAAAGTCACTATGACGTCTTAGGGATACCGATCATCCTCGTAGACCTTGTTTTTGTTTCCACTTCAGCATTCCGGATCCGTTATCGGGTTAACTTTCGGGTCACATTGACTATCCGGATTTGTGAAAATTCGGAACGTCACAAGACGACGATGCTTATAAAATATTATAAAAAGTGTATATAAAAATTAAAAATATAATACAATTTTATAGGGTAAATAGATATTCTAAATATCGTGGCAAAATTTGGCAGAATTTTTGGTATATATTATTAAAATGTGAAAACCAAAATTTGCATGAAGTCAGTGAAAGTCGTTGAATTTCTCTGAACAACATATGTTTTTTTGTTTCCTACTTCTTTCCTTAAAATTATCAATTTTTTCTTTCGAATCTTTCGAGATGCTTCCGAAATATGAATATTTTTGGTACCTTGGATCTATACATTCTTGAATAATTCTGGATTTTCTCTGTGACCTAGGCTTTAAAATAATTCCTTTTTTGCTTGAATATATATATATATATATATATATATATTATCATAACTAAATTTTCTTGTTGAACAGATCTAAGGTCATCCAACGGAAGTTCACAGTAACAAAGGCTCTACTATTCAAGGCAGACAGGTCTTTATTTGACCATCTTCATCAACAGGTTGATGACAGAAACAAATAGGAGTTGTTATTATCTTACATATATAAAGATGGTTAATTTTTTTGGGTACAAGCAGATATACAAGCTAGAATTAGAACAGAAGAGATTAGAAGGGGATGCATTTGTCTATAACGGGCTCCAGCAACAGCTTAAGCTTTCGCCAGCATACAAGAAGGTAATAAGGACCTTGGTTTATAACTTACCTAATTCAAGGCATTAATTCCATAGGAGGCTTTAAATATCAATAGTGTTGGCCTGAATTTGAATGTTCTTAGTGCTTGCTAGTTTTGAAAATGCTGATTAGAGATTGCTATGCAAATGACTAATAATTAACTACATTCATTTAGTTGGAACCTTTTTTGGAGAACCTTACACATGGCTACATGTCAATCTGTGTTTGGTGTGCAAGAAAGGAATGAAATGGAATGCAAGTGGGAATAGAATGAGAATGAGAATAGAATGACCATTCTCATTCTATTATTTGGTTGTAAATATGAAATGTAAAGGAATGAAATGATAATAACTATTCTAGTGTTGGTTAGACCAATTTAAAATTTAGAATGGAATAAATTTCAAATTGAGTTCTCCAAAATATCCTTCTTAGTAACAAATAAATTAAATTAATAAAATGACATTCTTTTATAATTTTTTAAAAATGAATGGTGGCACTGGCGGTGGTGGATCGTGGTGACAATGATACTGGTGGAGGTGGAAAGCGGTAGTGGTGTAGGTGGAGGTGTTGGAAGGTGGCGGTGGTGGCAATGGTGGAAGGCGGTGGCAATAGTTTGGTAATGGTGGAAGGCAGTGGAGTTGGTGGAGGTGGAAGGTGGTGATGGTGGTAAAAGGTAATGACGGTGGTGGTGGAAGGCACTGGAGGCGGCGGCGGCGGTGGTGGCTATGGTGGAAGGTGATGGTGGTGACGGTGATGCTAGGCGGTGTCGGTGGTGGAAGGCGGAGGCGCTGGTGGTGGTGGAAGGCGATGGTGATGGAAGGCGGTGGCACTAGTGGTGGTGGAAGGTGATAGCGGTTAGGAAGACGGTGTTGGTGAAAGGCGGTGGCGGTGGTAGAAGACGGTGGCGTTGGTGGTGGTGGCAGTGGTGGAAGACGATGGTGGTGGAAGGTGGTGGCGGTTAAGGAAGACGGTGGTGGTGGTGGGGGTGGTGGTGGTGAGAGAAGGTGGTGGCGGTGGAAAGCGGTAATAGTGGTGAAAGGCGATGGCGGGGGTGAAAGGTTGTGGAGATGGTGGTGGTGGAATATGGTAGTGGTGGAGAAAGGTGGTGCCGGTGGTCGAAGGTAGCGGTGCTGAAAGGCGGTGGCAGCGGTGGTGGTCGAAGGTGTTGGTTGTGGTGAAAGTGGTGGTGGTGGTGGAAGGTGGTGGTGATGGTGAAAGGCGATGGAGGTAGTGATGGTTGCGGCAAAGGAAGGCGATGGAGGTGGTGAAAGGCGGCGGCGGCGGTGGAAAGCGGTGGGCGATATTTGGTGAACGTTAGTGACGGTGGTGGTGGTGGAAGGCGGTGTGAGTGGTGGAAGTCAGTGGTGGTGAAAGGCGGAGGTGGTTTATGGACTTGGAACATGAGGATTTTTGGGGAAGTTGATTTTTTTAAAAAATTTACTTGGGAATGGAATGACCATTCCATATGTTTAGTTGTGGAATGGATTTTCATTCCAATGAAATGGCCATTCTCACTTTAAATTACATACCAAACAAAGAATGGTTGGAATGGGCATTCCATTCTTGTACACCAAACGTAGCATAAAATTTTTCCTAATTTACATTTAGCTTAACTAAAAAAGAGTAGTAGAAGAAAAATAATGCTTAGAATGTATTAATGTAACTTAGGAAGAATTTTACCTTAAATGACCAACTAGAAAAACAATAGAATTGAAGAGGAGCATCTTTCTCCTTTCTTCACACTTTTAAAACACATTATATCTCCATTAATCTGGGTTAAAAAAAAAAAAAAAAATTATCCTTTCTTTTAAAATAAGTTTTTTTTTCTTTTTTTTTTTTTTAAAAAAAAAACATATTCTCACACTTTTTAGTACAAGAAATGTTTGGCTTTCAAATCATATATTTCTTGTTTTGTTTAATCTCCGGACAAATATATTTTTTTCTAGACTGCAATGCTCAGTCCGCTTAGGTGGTTGTGGGAGCTTTTAACGTCTTCCTCTCCCTTAACGTTAAGCATAGCAATTATTTGAAATGGTCAAACAATTTTTTTTCTTTTTTATAACCTTACAAAATTAAGAATTTGAATTACTAATTTTTAATTTTATTCCATGGCGGGAGATTAAAGCAAATAACAACAGTATAGGAATTAGATGCGTAAACACTCGTCAACCACACTTGTGAGTAACTTACCAGAGAGTAACACTCGTCAACCACACTTATGAGTAACTTATGTTATTGTGATGTAGGTAACACTCGAGAAAAACTTCATTGCGCCCGTTGCACTGTACAACGGGTGCATCCAACTGTTCATACAGGGCGAGTGTAATATACATGTGGGCATGTGTAATACATGAATGATCCGGATGTGCCCATTGCACCAATGAAGTTTTTCTCGTAACATTCATCAACCACACGTGTGAGGTCTGTTATAGTGTATGTAGGTAACACTCGTCAACCACACGTGTGAGGTCTATTATAGTGTGTGTAGGTAACACTTGTCAGCCACACGTGCGAGTAACTTCTGTTATAGTGGTATAGGTAGGTTAATATTGTGACTGCCCAAGTTTTACAACCCGGTGCATCAGTGATGAACCAAAAGATGACCGGATAACAAATCCAAAATACGGAAGCAAAAGGTAAAACAACAGTCTCTAGAGATATAACACGCTTCTAAGACACCAATGTGATCCTTAATGAGGTCACAGAACCCAGAGAAAACAAATGCGAAAACAAGATTTCAAAAATGGACAAGAATGAACCTAAGGGAAAAAAGGTCATTTCCAACAAGAAAGTGGGTGCTACCAAGCACACCATTGGAAAACAACAAAAAAATCAATAAAATTAGACTGAAGAATCACTTGATTCGGAGTTCGGATGAGGAAGATATGACCAACGGATGAAACAGGGGTAAAAAGGTCAAAAGGAGCCAACCCTAGAACATCTAACTGGTTAGGAGACCTTTCTAACCAGTTAGGAGACAAAAACAGAAGGTTCGCATTCTGCCCCAACTCATCTAACAGGTTACAAGAAGGTTACCGTTCGCACACTTGTATTGAAAGTCAGCAAAAACCTGGCAGCAGGGGTTTTTCGGTAAAAAATGGGTTTTTGAGGCCCGAGATGACATTTTTTGGAAAAACAAAAAGAATAAACCCCCCTCAAAATTGAGTTTTCTACTATAAAATGTGGAAGAAAATGAAAAATACTCACTGTGAAATGCCCAAAATGCCCTCCCAAGAAATCTGGTCCAAAGGGTCGAAAAAGCTGCTAAATGAAAAATAGAAAGCTGAACTCGTGAGGGATTTCTGGTACCAAGACGACATTTTCTGGAAAAACACGAATAAGAAACCCCCCCTTAAATCACTTTTTCTAGGTGACCATTTCAAGACCGGAATTTAATTCTTGAAAGAAATCCCCAAAATGTCCTTAGACTAGATTATGCAATAAAGATGCAAAATGAGTCCAAAGAAGAAGTTTTTCTTAAAAACGATCATGCACGCAAATGTAACATAGTTATTAGGATGTGCTAAAATGATCCACGACTTAAAAATATTGTTGATGCAAAATATGACCCCCCAACGGCCAAAAAGGCAAAAATGCATATGAAATCGAAAATTTGAAATTTAAAATTATGAAATGGCTTCAAATTACCGTTTGGCTCTCGACCACACTTTATACATGATTAATGAATGCTAATAGATGAATTTCATACACAATGCACGCTCCGGTGAAAAATAGCATACTAAAACGCATGATTTTTTTCATATATTCTCATTAAAGGCAAGATTTAACATCTACTATATATATGTAATTCCAAAAGAAGTTTGGCCCTTGGCCTCATGTCATATACATAAAATATGAATCAAAAAGTGTGCTTAGGCACACATTACAAGTTTAGAATCAAATATACACATTTGACAAATAAGGCTACAATTGGCAATTCGAGCTAACCTTCACAAAAATAGAAGTCTCCAAGTCCACAAACCATCCAAGCATAATAAGAATCTTAACCTTGATTCTTGTACCTGAAAAATGTCTCCACTACATGAGTGAGTAACATAAAGCTACTCATTGGAGATGAGCATGTATCGACCTAGCATTTTACAATTTTATTACCTTAAGGTGAAGCATGTTAAAGTGCTTATGCCACCTAACGTCTATGTCAGGGATGAGACTCGGAGAGCATCCTAAGTTACCCTAAATCATTTCTAGCATAAATCACATCATTCATGCAATTCAAACCACATAGAAACATGTTATACAAGGCAACAAGATATAGATTCTCAAAGTCATCAACTTGAAATCTAATATACAAAAACGACAAAAGTGGGTCATGCCACCTAACATCTATATTCCAAATGAATCTATAGGATCATTCCTAAGCTATATTTGAACAACAAAACACGAATCACAATATCTATGCAATTTAACCAATATAGAAGCATGCTATACAAAGTAACAAGATATAGATTCTCAAAGTTATTAACTTGAAATCTAAAAGTGCGAAATCAACTAAATATAACAATTTAGTATAATTAGAATTTCTAATACCACACATTAAAACATAGATTCTCTAAGTTATCAACTTGAAATCTAAAAGTGCGAAATCAACTAAATATAACAATTCAGTATAATTAGAATTTCTAATACCACACATCAAAACATAGATTCTCTAAGTTATCAACTTGAAATCTAAAAGTGTGAAATCAAATAGTGGAAGACTTGGACATCACGCTCAGAATTCTGTCGAGACCTCAACGGTTGTTCCGGGCATTAACCTGTTGGGAAGACCACCCTAGTGCGCACTATCTCAATTAGGGAGAACTCATACCTCCCGCACTAGAGCCAAACTATAGCCATATCACTTGTAACCACAATGTCCCAAAACTCCAAAATAAATAAGTTAACAACTTATATATGTATAAAATGGTACACGAGACTATCTTCATGCACAAGTAGGTTAAAACCACACAATACTTGCTCTAAATCCACAACTACTATAGGATAACAATGTCGAATCTTCAGAGCGTGATTCGTTACGCGCTCTAATAACATCACATGTTGAATCTTCAGTGTGCGATTCGTTACACACTATAACAATGTAATTCAATATTGGAAACGTAGTCTCATAAATCCATTACAAGTCTAAAATCATGCTTCAAACATAATACTAATGTCAAATACATGATTTAATCAATAATGCAATAGAAACAGAAATTAATCAAGTAAACTAATCAATTTCTCTAAGTTTCAAATCTCAACAAAATTGTCCCTAATTAACACATGTTAAACTACATAGCATGGTCATTGCATAAACCAATTCAAAAACTTAATTAGGCCATTTAAACAATAAAATAGAATTTAATTAAATCATGATAATCAAATCCCTAAATTCTAAAACAACATTAAATGGTCCCAAATTAACATATGCTAGTATACAAGTCCTAGTCATCACCAATATCAAGTAAAAACTTAATTAAGCCAATGGAACCTTTAAAATAGATTTTAGTTAATCATTTTAATTTAAATCTCTAGATTTTCATACTCATCCAATGCTCTCAAATTAAAGTATGTTAAAGAACATGCCAAGACTTAATTTAAAAGCATATCACAAGTTATTTTCATGCAAGGTACATCCATGAAAATTAAACTTTCACAAAAGATAGTTGTTAAATAAAATGTGAAATTCTTATTCCAATTTAATATATGTTAACAAACATATCAATGCATAATTTATCATCATGCCACAATTCAATTCTAAGCTATATATATCCTTGTAAATTAGATCTTATACTAAGAAATAAATATTACTAATTTTATCCTAAAACACCTCCTACCTCAATTTGAGATGAAAATCTCAAAAGCCACCAAATGGAAATCGCTTCGAATCCAACGAAACTTATAGGTTTTGTCAGGGACAACACGATGATCATGAACCCCAAGGAAGCCCTATCACAATCACAACTTGACTTCTAACCCGAACTCAAGAAATGGCCAAAATGAGATTCCAATCAGTTAGAATCGAAGGCCTCGCCAAGGTGAATAAAAAGCACTAAAGCACGATGACTTTTTACTGAAGGGACGAAGCTCAAAAGAAGAGAGAGAAGGTGGCAGCCATGGCTGCCATGGAATCTGGCCATGAGAAAGGAGAGAGAGAGAAAATTCTGATTTTTAATCTACTAACCCCTTACTTATAGAAAATCCCTAAAAGTGTCCCAAACGAGCCTCGCCAGGTCCGGAAAAGTAGAATTTGAGCAGACGCGCTCAAACGATAAAACTCCATAAACAAAAAAGAACCAAAATGAGAAAACATGAACAATGGAAGAAATGGCATCAACAATCGAGTCCCGAGCAAAGAGATATGCACCAAAAAAGTTTGACGCTAATTAGGGCCAAAAACACTGAAACTGGAGAAAAATAACCAGAAAGAAATTCTAAGAGTACATGACTTGACAAAAAGTAAAAATGAATCTCATACAAGAACCCAGACTCAAAACAAGGCATTTAGCAATAACTTTCATTAATTACACAATGGCCCCTCTAAAAAGTGAAAACTACACTAATGGCCCAGAATGAAAATATCTTCCAAAAAATAATTTCTTAAAAACCCCTAAAATAAAATATCTTCAAAAGATATTTATGAAAAACACCCCAAGAAAAGAAAATAATTCCAAAGAATTATG
>JAOTQH010270607.1:0-10723 GCA_025631255.1 Cornus kousa | reverse complement strand
TTGCCCCCACACCCCTAAATGAGCATCCGTCCTTGAATATATGTAAATATAACAAATGCATATGTATATATATATATATATATATATATATATATATTATGTAATGAAGGATATAATTAGGGGTTTCTTCATTTTTGCATCAATGAAGGTAAGACCATAAAATATATAATTAAAAAAAAAAGTATAATAAAAAATAGGGTTTTATTTTCATCTTTGCATCGATGAAAGTAAGAACAGTAAACACAAAATATATAATTAAAATTAATTTTTATTTTCATCTACATACACTAATGGTTATCATAACTCAAAAAATTTCAAAGCATTGATCCAGAATTTGTCTGCGAGAAAGTAGATGATAATTTGTTACAAAACTATCATAATCCCAATAAATTCTAAAAAGGATATCAAACAAAAAAAATAAGAAAAATGAAACAAAGTCATATAAATCTTTACTAAAATTTTCAATTTTTTTTTTTAGCACTAGTGAGAGATGATTCAAGTAAGATGTTTGGACTTTCTAGTAACTCATGTATTTTCATCTTTGTTTGGTAACTTAAATTGTAAAGAAGGTAACAAAAAAGAAAAAGAAAAACAAGAAGTTAAAAAGAGAAAATAAGTGGGACAGGTAAAGTTTGTAAAATATAAATCAATGCCAATTAAGTTTAATTCATGATTAGTGCTCTTTTATTAATCCCGTGTCCAAAAAGTCAAAACGCATTGTTTATGCTGACACGGATGCTGCTGAATTTAGTCGTCGTCTTCTAGTTATACTTCTCTGATGCGGTTAATTCATTTCCTAATGCATTTAATTCATAGCCGAAGTGTTTTCCTTTGCATAATTAATGGGTCCTTTTTTTATACCAAAAGTTTATGGAAAAAAAAAAAATCCTATTAAAATGTAAATACTATAAATAATAATAATTTGAGCATCTGTTTACAATGTAAAATATTTTTTTTGAAAAGATTTTTCTTTTAAAAGGTACAAATATATATTTTTTACTTTTATATTTTCGATATTTGACAAAAATCTAGGTCGAGATTAAAATTGAGTTCATCGGACAAAATTTTCGATAAGTAAGTTATTTTTGTTAGATATTTTAATGTATATTTTTTATTTATAAATATCTCAAGACAATCAAAAATAAAAAAATCAAATAATATTTTACCTCCAAACAAAGGTATCATTGCCAATAAAGCGTGACACATGACGGACAATAGCATTTCCTGTTTCTGTTGCTGCTAGAAGAAGATGATGTTCTAGAATTTAATTTTCGAGAAAAAAGAAGAAGATATATTGTAAAATTTGTCACATTAATAATTGGCAATACTTGTTGGCTTGACTCAACCTCTTCTTCTTCATGCTAATGGTGAAGTTTGTATTACTTCTATCTTGCAATCCTTTTTAATAATATAATATGGGTTTCGTGATAATTTGTGATGTTCTTTCCAGTAAATTCTAGCAACTCTCTAATTATTATATAGAACAAAAATAGCTCAATTTTTTTCCCTAGCTAGTAGCTAGCCCCCTCTTTTTATTGGCAATTCATCAATAGCTTGTGTATCAATACACTATTTCTATTATTATCCCCAAACAGTAATACAGTATCCTCAAATGGTAATCTAATTCTCAACAATCAATAGAAAAGAAAATAAATAAGTAAATGGGACCGCAAGTATTATTACAGGGACATTAAATGCTAATAAAAGATAAATTTTTACTCATCACACTTGAAACATCTGAAATAGTTTAGGTTTGGAATGAAAAAATAAACTCACAGACCACACACTAACATATCCCAACAACGGAAACTTGAATCCTTGAGTTCTAATTTTAAAATGCAAAAATATACTACTAGAATACAGCCATAGGACATGGCGCATATTTCAATTGATATGCTGGCATTTGGTGAAGATTTTGATCAGCTTCCTACTAAACTCTGGTTGCTTTCGGTAAAGCATACGAGGCTTGATCTTATGAATTTGATTAATAAATATTTTTGGCACATTTTAGTTTGGGAAAAAAGAAACTATTAATCCTGTTGTATATGTAGAAATCCCAAATGAATTGAAGAGGTACTAGATTAAGTATCAATATACATCCCTATATTTGAGGCCAAAACATTGTTCTGGCACATGTATCTAGTCGCTAATTGTAACAATCTAGCTACATGCAGCATGCCACAAAGTTGTGCATTCGCATTTCTCCCAATACAACTATAAGTAGTCTGGCTGCTTGTAGGTTACAAGTATACAATATATACGAACTCCTTACAATTACTACCAAGTTTATCGGCCATCAAGCGCGGTAATTGTAACTGAATTCATAGAAGATGACCTTGTTCCGGTAGACTTGTTCTGACTTCTTGGAACAGTAAATGCGGGTTGCTTTGGTGATGGAAGATCTGTCTCATTACTTAACATGAAAAGAACACTCGACATAGTTGGTCTGTCCATGGAGCTGTCTTGGACACACAAGAGCCCCACTTGAATGCATCGGAGAATCTCACGCGTGGGACATGAATCACCCAATGAAGAGTCCATTATCTCTAAGGCCCTATCCTCGCTCCAAAGCTTCCACACCTGAAACAGTTCTAACTCATTATTGCAAGAGAAATCTAGTACAATAAAAGGTAAATCTTAACACTAGGAAGATGAACAGAATATAAATATTTTACTTACATAACTTATCAAATTTGAGTAGGGATCATCATGAAAAAAACCACAGTTCTTCTTGCCAATGATAACCTCTAATACTATGACTCCAAAGCTAAAGACGTCAGATTTCACTGAAAAGAGGCCATCTAGAGCGTACTCGGGTGACATATAGCCACTGCATAGAACAACATGAAAAGAGTATAGTTGCAAAACTAATTTGTACTCAACTTATGCAAGGACTATTGAAACATAGTTGATAAACTTCTTTCTACAAAAATGTGTGCTTTTTTTTTTTTTTTTTTTTTTTTTTTAACAATTGAAAAGGAAATGCAGTAATGAAGGATATGCTTGCAGATTTTTATATGTGGTTTGACACTTACTATGTTCCCATCACTCTATTGGTATTTGCTTCGCTTTGATTTGCTCCAAATATTCTTGCTGTACCAAAGTCGGAGATTTTTGGGTTCAACTCATCATCTA
Organism: Cornus kousa; assembly: GCA_025631255.1. Lineage (NCBI taxonomy): Eukaryota > Viridiplantae > Streptophyta > Magnoliopsida > Cornales > Cornaceae > Cornus > Cornus kousa. The sequence continues at coordinate 7,588 of JAOTQH010270607.1, read as the reverse complement.
GAAGAATATTGCTGGCTTTCAAATCTCTATGAATTATTCTTAACCTGGAGTCTTGATGAAGATAAAGGATCCCTCGAGCAATCCCAACAATGATTTCATGTCGTTTTTTCCAATCCAACAATGACTTCCTAGTTTCATCTGATTTAAATTTGCATTTCATTAGACATAGATTTATTAAAATAAACACATTGTTAACTGAAATAAGAGTAACAAATGCATTTATGTATAACGTAGGGGTCATACCAAAAATAAAATAGTCCAAGCTTTTATTTGGCATATATTCATAGATGAGCATTGTTTCCTCATTCTCAATGCAACAACCTAGAACCCTCACAAGATTTCTGTGCTGAAGTTTTGCAATCAACACCATCTCATTTTTGAATTCAATGACTCCTTGTCGTGAGTTCGTTGATAACCTTTTGACTGCTATCTCTTGTCCATTCGATAGCTCACCCTGTGGGTTGAAATTAACTCAAACAAATACTGATACAATAGGTATATGATATGAATTAAGAACCATCTGTCTCATTGCAACAATTCTTTAAAAGCTACTGTTACTTGAGAAGTACAAAGATAACCTCACGTAATTTAAGCTATGTGGAAACCTCTGTTCCAAAACAAACATTTCTAAATTCCAAGTAATGGAAGGTATTTAAATTTACTGGGGAAATGAATAATATTTTGAAACCGAATTCCCAAGAAAATCTTAGACTTGAAGATGGACTTTCATGTTATTTTACCTAATATTTGCGGATCAAATAACCACATAAATCTTAAATACTTGGTGAAAGATTGACTACCTTATAAACTGGCCCAAAACCTCCTTCTCCAAGCTTTCTATTGACAGAGAAATTGTCCGTTGCTGCAGCTATAGTATCTAGATCATAGCATGTCAATTCTAGGATCCCGCTCGGTTCATGGTTATTTGATTTTGGAGTATTCTGGTTGCTTGAATTAGTTGTGTCGTCCAAAAGTAACATTCCCCGATATTTTTGCTTCTGCTTGAGACCTGAATACAATTATAAATTTACACAAATAATTGAATGAGTACTAATATAACATTTGTAGAACAAAATGTACTGATTTCTATGTTATTTAAGTTAATTCATTGAGGATTGCATCAATGATGTGTTGGTAAAATTTACACGAAGGAATTAGTCTAGTTCATTTTATACCAGCTTATCACTCTTTTCCATTAATTTTCTACTTGCACTTCTGTTTTCTTCTTTTTTAAACAAGAACAGATGTGCAACCAAGCTACTTTCCGTAGTAATCCATTTACCTTTCTTCTTGGCATGCTTTCTCCACAAGTAATAAGAGCAAGAAATGAAGAGAAGCAGTCCCAAGGCAACAGGCAGAAATATAAGCACAAGTGTCCTCTTCATTCCATGAAAACCTTCTGAGTTCTTCCTCATATTTGCCGCTGTTTAACAAGCAGAAAAATCTCATTTTCATAGTAAGTTATAGATTCAGCAGTAGAAATTAAAAAGTCAGAATCAGCATAACAAAGATCGCAATACGCTACCAAGTAAAGACACCTCTATTCCTATTTCTTTTTTTCTAATACCACAATTATCCTGTCAATTATAGAAATATATATTTGTCTCACTCTCTCTCTCCAATTTAACGTTTTGGGTCACTTACCTCTCAATTATTTCTCTGCTTTCCATTAACTATGTGCTATCTTTTAGTTTTAGTTAAGGTTTAATATGATCTTTGTATGTAACAATAAAAGATTTGCACATGAAGCATGTAAGAACTATTAAAACTTTATGAGTCATTCAACACCATCAATACTAATGGTAATTGTAATTTTTTCTTTTATTTTTCTTTTCACATTGTGTTTTGAGTTTTTTTTTTTCCTTCATGTGATTTTCAAGAATTAATTTGGAATGTATTTAAATCTTGAAGTTTTTCTCGTTGATGAGAAAAACACTAACTGTTTTGACAATAAAATTTCAAAAATAAGGATTTTACAGAAAAAAAAAGGAGAGATGGATATTATGTCAAAACCTACGTCTATAGAATTCACCTTCTAAATATATGTAAATATATATTTTTCTTGGGATATACTTTTTTTTTTTTTTGAAATATTAACAATATATGATATTAATTGAATACGAAGACAAAATAATAATAATAAATAGTAATAATAAATTCATTGACAGTAACATTGTTATTCAAGAAAAATATTTTATAGAAGGAGGAATTTTCGGCAAAAACCATACTGCATGTATATAGGAATAACTGATATAGAAAGAAGACGGTGGAAGGATAGTTTTATCTAAAATTAATTAGTACATTTAATATGCCCGGAACAATTAGTGCATTTAATATGCCAGCCTTGCCAGGTAAGTCTAACAAGGTCACGTTAAGTTGTTAACTATATCATTTTCAGAACAATTGAAAATTAGGAACTGGCACTCCAAATATACTCTAGCGCTCCAAACATATACTGAATTGACAAAAGAGTCCTTCACATGACAAAAAAACTATTCTACTTCCATCTTCTTTCTCAAATTCTCTCTTCGTCAACGCCTTTTTCTCTCTTTTTCACCGGACACTACCTTTTATTAAATTGATGATTGTTGGTCAATAATACCATATCTTATCTTACATATGTGCATTCAACACCTTTCTCCCACCAATAACAAAGAAACCTATTACTGCTTGAACTATTCCACCTCTTTCTCTGCCATGGCTGCGAGAAATTAGGCTTGCACGTAAAACACCTTCACTACCATGCATCCACTGATGCGACCACCACTCTCCGCTGCCACTGCAACCAAATCATGCCCTGCTACCACGTCTCCGTTTTTTAAAATTCAATTCAGAGAGGACGCTAGGGTTTCGCCGGCGTGTTTGGAGGTTTTTGGGGCACAGGCATGGCCGCAGAGGCGAAGAGGGTGGTTGGAGAAGGGTAGGTGGCAACGTCAATGGTCCATGGTCCATGGTGGTTGTTTGGAAATCTAGGGTTTCACTGACTCGTTTTTTAGGGTTTCAACATCTTTCACGCTTGTTGTCCCCCATTCGAGGTTTTTATGGTGTTGTATGAGTAGTTGTATCAGAAACTTTGTAGGCAGAGGAAATCAACAGGATTGATGACTTTTGATGAGAGACTATCCATACTTGTGGGTATAACCCTAATGTTTGTTAACCACCCCTCTACATAAAAATATGTGGGAATTAGTACATTACCGGTACCCCTCTCTCTATAATTTTAATAAATAATTAAAATAACATGAAATGTGAAAATACAAAAAAGGCCAAGTTTTGTTCGTCTCTTTCTGGATTTCAATGGAGTGCCTTCAGTTGGGTATATTCTCAAGCATGCCGAAAATGCAATATGAAGCTCACCGGAAATGTTGTCTTTGTGAAACTCGCCAGAATTGGATCCACCTAAATTGGAGCTTACTGGAAATGAAGTGGGTATGTTAATGAAGCTCGCCGAACTGGCCAGGGTTTGCTCACCGGAGTGGAGTTGGGTCTGTCACTGATGAGCATGCAGAACTGATGAAGCTCACTGGTTTGTTCGCAGTCTAAGTTTGCTCCGGTCTGTTGGTTTGGTTAGCCTGATACTCACCGAACCATGTCTGAAGCATTGTGCACTCGCTCGCGTTCATGGACATTGAAACTCTCTATTCGCCGGTGAGTTCGTAGTTGAAGCGTCTACAGTTGGGCCCGAGCAGGATAGATCCATAACACTCACTGTTTAGGTCTCTTGAAGTTTGTCGTATCGGAACTGAGACACACAGGACTGAAGCACCGCCGGACTGTTACGAGGTGGATTTGCTGGAGTGATGCGCTGTTGTCTATGCTCATCGGAGATCGAACTAAAGTACTGGGTAAGTCCACACGCCGACCAATTATAACCAATTTGGATGATCAAATTAACTTAAAAGCAGCCATTTACGGAACAAGCATGGCCAGAAAAACCCAGTCGCTTACACCTCGCCATTTATGGCGAACAGAGGTACGGTGGTGACCCCCTGTTTCTTCCCACATACTTCAATTCGGAAGCTGGAGATGACAGTTTTGTCATTGTTTTTGTGCACGACGAGAAGACTATGCAATTAGAAGCTTTAATTCAACTTCGTCTAGAGTTCATACGGTTTTCATGGCACATTCATAACAGAGAAAGATTTAGCAAAGCAGGCCTAATTCAATCGTCTTATTGGGCGATTGTTTTCCCATTATTGCTAGAGATTTTCCTGAGGGATTGTTTCAGTACGTCCCCGGAAGTCTCCTATATGTTTACAGTAACAACCCATTTGTTGGGTATGTGATTTCTTTTTTCTTTTTTCTTCTTTTTTTATATATATATTTTTTCTTTCTTTCCTGTGAGAGGTTTTGAAGGACCAAGCTTGTACCTTTTGGGTGTATGTTAGAATTGGAGCTCAACTGGTTCTTGCTTATTCTTTTACTAATAGTGTGCATGAGAGAGGAGGTATATAGATACAGAAGCCTGTTGGGTCTTTGATGCGCCAATGACAATATGTTAATGAAGCTTGCTGGATTGGACAGTGAAGCTTGTCGGAGTTAATGAAGCTTCTGGTTGCTGTCATTGGGTCAATGAAGGTAAGTATGAAATGGTTTATTAGGGCCATGCATATATAATAGAGAGAGAATATGGTGAGGGAGCAATTTTGGATTTTAAAATAGTCATGTGCATGGCACATAACTAACTAATGGCCATTCTCCATTCAAAGTCTGACCAGAGATGGTTAGTTGTAATATTATAATATTTGGAGTTATATGCAGAAAATAAATTATAGGAGTGTAAAGTGCATAAAATCAAAATTGTAGGGGTATTTTATAAACTTTACCCTTTCATTATATCTAAAATGAGAGTGGTACCACAGAGTATTTTAATGGATGGCCAATTAGGGGTGATCTCCGCTCGCAATGGATTGGGAGATTTTGAATCCACCACCAATTCGTTAGCCAACAGATCGAATCGGATTCGTGAAATAACGGATCGGATTGGATCTCATCCGCAGACTGAATTTTTCAAAATAGTTTATTTTCACCAATTTTAGATCCACTTACAAATCTGTATAACAGAACATAGATAAAACCAATTTAAATGCATAATAGGTGAGGCACCGCTTTTCTCTATATTTTTCTTTAATACTTTGAGGGCTAGTTTGGTATGTTGGATTAGATAGGTATGGAATGACCATTCCAACTTCTGATTCCTTTTCCCTTATTTGGTGTGCCATTTTAAAGGTGGAATGACTATTCCAACTCATTCTCTGGGAATGCTCATTCCATCAAAAAGTTGGAATGGTCAATCTCTTCTTGACCAAAGGAATGGTCATTCCATTCCCAACAAAAATTAACATAAAATATAAGTAAAACAAAAAAAAAGAAAAAAAAAAAACTCTTAACCTAAAAACTTCTCTCATACACGACTCACGAAACTTCTGAGACAACCTGTTACCGCCTCCCTCAGCCGTCTTCCTCCATCGCCTCCCTCAGCCGTCTTCCACCACCGACTCTCTTTTTCAATAAATGGCAGACACTCCTAAAAAACATTCCTTTGCCTCCACTTCTCCCCTCACAGTTCCACACTTCCCTCTCTCTCCTTAGGAGTGCACACGGTTCCGGTTCTCACGGTTCCAGTCGGAACCGGAACCGGAACCGTTCAGGACAGTTCCTAAAAGACGGAACCGGAACCGGAACCGTATAGATTAAAACCGAACCGGAACCGAACCATAGAATTGGTACGGTTCCGGTTCGGTTCCATAAGAACCGTTAAAGCTCTTAAGCATCACCTGTATTTCATTATTTTCACTGACAGCACCAAACAAATGATATTAAATTGCTTATCTTTATGTATAATGCCAGGAAATTGCTAACATTTGAACAGCCATCTAATTACATAAGAATACATACACACTCTTGTTGCTTTCCAGATAAATCTCTAGCTCTTTAATAATTAAGCTACGTTCCATGGTGGCTTCATCATCATCATCATCATCATCACTGCGTGGATCTAAATATGACGTGTTCTTAAGTTTTAGAGGGGAAGACAATCGCAAAACCATGGCTTCATCATCATCATCATCATCATCATCATCATCATCATCACTGCTAACCCGAACTGGAACAGCAGGCGATGGAATGGGTTTTGATTGAAATGATATGCCGATATGGGTTTCGAACTTCTGATTCTTGTAGATTTTGTAGTTTACAACTGCACAGAGAGAGAGAGAGGGGGTGTTAGGAAATTAATACCAATTAATTAGGCCGTCTTCTTTCTTAATTAGTATTTAATTATTTTAGGTACTGTGCTATTTTCTTATTTATTTTCTTAATTCATCTATATAAGAATGCTATTGTAATAGAATTAGGGTATTGAATTTAATAAAAAGTAAGAACTTTAGTGGCTAATCCCCAATTCAAAGGATCATTGGTGGCTGATCTCCAATCAACGGATCAATTTAGGGTTAGAACCCTATCGGCAGGTTCAAATCTGAGAACGGGAAATAGAAAGGGGCAGGTTCAGATCTGAGAACGGGAAATAGAGAGAGGGCAAGTTCAGAGCGACAGAATAGAGATGGAGGTAATTGGTTTAAATGGTTGGATGAGGTTTTAGATTTGTGTTTGGATTTGTGGAGACGTGGCTGCTTGTAGGCCTTTAATTTAGATTAAATAAATATATAATTTTATATATACATATATATATATATATACGGTTCCGGTTCTTACCGGTTCCCACGGGCTGGAACTGGAACCGAAACTAGAACTGTACACTCACGGTTCCGAAATTAAGAACCGGAACCGGAACCGTGAGAACCGATAAAAACGGTTCCGGTTCCGATTTCACGGTTCCGGTTCTTTTGTGCACCCCTAATCAAAACGGTTATTGAGATGATCGGGAGCATGGTGCATCAATTCGTTCGTATGGTATGTACATAAGTTGTCCCGTGGACAATGCCCGACGTTACAGTAGAGCGATGGTTCAACGTCGGCCCTTTTGTAACTTGTGATGTAAAAATTGCCATTCTATATTAAGAATATTCACTCAATTACTTGATTTTCCTATAATAAGTTGTATTATTATATAGGGTAAAGTACAAAGACACCTCCTGAAGTTTAGAGTAAGGACAAGAAGATGAAAATTTGTCTATTTTGGAACAAAGGCACCCCCTCAGATTTGATAGAGCTACCAAAGACACCCAAATGATAATGAATTGACATTTTTAACCTTCTAACTTTTATATTGACCAAATTAACTATTGAAATAACCTTCCTACCCTCAAACCCATATCCATTTCTTTCCTTCTCTCCTCCCTGTTCTCTTCCTCCTCTTTTTTGAAGGTATTTTTGGACAACAAATACCTTCAAGTACATGGGTGACTACTTGAAGGCACTTGTCAAATAAATGTTGCTTCCTTTCCAATCTATAATAAGGTCTTGTTTTACCTTTAAAAAATAAAATAAAATAAAATAAGGTCTTGTTTTAATTTTTAATATTTGAAATAAGCATAAATTAGCCTAAAAGAGGTACAGTTTTCTTTGAAATGTATACCATTTATTTGGTTTAATTTTTTGAAAATAATTTCTATTTTAAAAGAATAAA
>JAOTQH010270596.1:0-10723 GCA_025631255.1 Cornus kousa | reverse complement strand
GGTGGAACATGCATTTAACAACAACTCCAAATGTAAATTGGATTGCATTTTATCTCATCATCATATTCAAAGACATCGGATGTAAACAATTGATCAATCGACTGGCACGCCAACGTCCCACATGCCAATTTCGGAGATGAGCCGACCAATTCAACAATGACTCTTTGATTCTTGACAATCATTCCAATATGTATTTGACTCTAATTTTACTTGTAGCCTTTTATATGGTATGTACAATTTGGTATATCTGGAAATGTAGTAGTTAACCGACTTTTGATAATTTTGTGTATTATGTATGTATTAAAATTAGATATTTTCTTTTGATGATCAAATGCAGGTGACTGACCTATTTAAAATGAGGCAATGCATTGACGTATTAACACAATGCCTTTGGCATATAATACCGTTTATTCCTTCTGATTTTAATGATTACTTTTAAGTCAACTCATCAATTCAAGTAAAATTGTTTTACAACATAACTTTTTTTAACTTATACAGGATAATACAAATATATTTGTACAAATCATCCAAACCTATAATTTCATAGTTGCATGCCTAAGTTATACATAACATCCCAATAAATTCGTATCGAACAAAGTAGTTGCATCCACACTACAAAAATAATTCAAGTGTTATCTAAACGTTGTTCCAATTTTTGCTGGGACTTATATCCTTTTGCAAATATATTTGTACCAATCATCCCAACCTTTACTTAAATAGTTTCATTCATAAGTTATAAATAACATCCCAATATATTCATACGGAACATAGCAGTTACATACACTACTTCAAAAATAATTCAAATATATTTGCAAAAATCATCACAACCTTTATTTAAATTGTTTCATTCATAAGTTATAAATAATATCCCAATATATTTGTATCAAACATAGCAGTTGCATACACTACCTCAAAAATAATTCAAATATATTTGTACAAATCAACCCAACCTTTACTTAAATAGTTTCATTCATAAGTTATAAATAATATCCCAATATGTTTGTACGAAACATAGCAGTTACATACACTACTTCAAAAATAATTCAATTACATTTATACAAATCATCATAACATTTATTTAAATAGTTTTATTCATAAGTTATAAATAACATCCCAATATATTTGTACGAAACATAGCAGCTGCATACACTTCAAAAATAATTCAAATAAATTTGTACAAATCATCACAACCTTTACTTAAATAGTTTCATTCATAAGTTATAAATAACATCCCAATATATTTGTACCAAACATAACAGTTCCATACACTACTTCAATAATAATTCAAATATATTTGTACAAATCATCACAACTTTTACTTAAATAGTTTCATTCATAAGTTATAATAACACCCCAATATATTTGTACCAAACATAGAAGTTGCATACACTACTTCAAAAATAATTCAAATATATTTATACAAATCATCCTAACCTTTATTTAAATAGTTTCATTTATAAGTTATAAATGGCATCCCAATATATTCGTACGGAACATATTAGTTACATACACTACTTCAAAAATAATTCAAATACATTTGTACAAATTATTCCAACCTTTATTTAAATAGTTTTATTATAAGTTATAAATAAAATTCCAATATATTTATACCAAACATAACAGTTGCATACACTACTTCAAAAATAATTCAAGTACATTTGTACAAATCAGCCCAACCTTTACTTAAATAGTTTCATTCATAAGTTATAAATAACATCCCAATATATTCGTACCGAACATAGTAATTGAATACGCTATTTCAAAAATAATTCAAATACATTTATACAAATCATCTTAACCTTTTGTATTAGAAAATCTCAGTTTTTACTTTGGATTTGTGCATACTTTAATTGTTACAAAGTCTTAAAAATGTGTTTGTTGGTAATCTAGAAATCCATATATATATATATATATGTATATACATTTTTCCCAAGAGCAGAGGTTGAGAGGGAAAGCATCAATTTTAGCTTCAACCATCATTTATAAAAAAAAATTGCCATCTTCTTATTGTTCCACTATTGTAAATTGTGATTCCTCAATGTGTAGAAAAAGGTAATGAAACTTTTTTTCTAACAAACTATTATTAAAGAGAACAAAACATATGTTATGTCTAACCCATAATCCTGAGAACAAATTTCCAATGACCAAAAAGTAAAGAATTTATTTATAACAATTATCAATATTTAAGAGCCGTTAAATGGTTTACATGTTTGAACCCACTCATCACGGTGGGATTTTGAAAGGGGAATTAAGAATTGGTTTTATCTATGAAACAGGAACCGCTGAATAAATTCACAATCTCATTAGTTATACATCCATATTTATACCTTAAAAATTTTAAATATAGAAAAAAAAAAGTGACACATTCTTTCCGTTGCCAAATGTTGTTCATATATTAGCTGGTGTTCCCAGACTCTGGTGAAATGCTAGAAGAAAAACAACCATTCTCTATCGCCATTGCCTCATCGGGTGAGCTTAGAGCTTTTCAAGAACTCTTATATCTGGAGAACAAGTAAAGAATTGACAAGTTCCTTTTTTGAGGCTCTTTCAAGGTGCTCATATACTGGTTATCAATATCACTCCTTGAAACGCAAGTAGAAGAACAATCAAAGTATATATTAAGTGCCTCCTCATAGGGTGGAATGCTTGCAGAAGTACTGCTTATATCTGTATTCATCGAGTTCTCAGGGAGGGAGCTTAGATCACGCTGCAAATTTTCAGGATTTTATTTGGCTCTCCTCTTTAAATTATTACTATTTCTTTACACATCCTGTAGTTTGTCCACAAACATAAATAACACCAAGTGTAGTGCAATATGTACTCAAATAAAATAATATTATTAGAATTATATGATGATATATTAATAATAGTCATCATTAGTTATAGAAATAGAGGGGGATTATGTATATTAAGGCAAAGCATCAAACAGGTGGTGAACTGAAATATCAGCCTAACAAACAAGTACTTAGAAAATAACAACAAATACGGAATTCCATTTTTTTAAACAAACCCATGCTAGGAGAATCAATTTTGGAGCAATCTCACCGGGAAGAAAGATGATCAAATTATCACTTCATAACTTGTTCTTCAGAATTCTCGAATGACAGTAATTGCTGCCGCATTTTAAAATCTCAATTTCAACCACCACCTAAATTCATGCTTGAAGCATTCCCCGTCCAAAATTCTTGTAAAAATCTAAGCTTCTTCCATTAATAAACTTTCAATTGCTTTCCCAAAAAAAAAAAAAAAATCCACCCACCCTATACTAAATAATTGTATAGGGAAAACCATGACAAAGTCTTCATCTTTCTTAATATATGTTGTCTTCTTCAAGTAATTGGCATAAAGTTTATGTTTGGCAGCTAAGAAAGTTGGTGAAAATATATATATATATATATATATATTGAAGTCGTACACTTGGGTTCCATCAAGAAAATTAAATGTGTATTTCCTCTTAACCAAGAGGATTGTACTAGGTAAAGTATAGTGGGGTATTAGTCTTTTCTTCGATTCCAAACAACAAGATTTTCAATTTCATCCACAATCGCCAACCCATATAAATTTAGGAACCAGGTGAACAAATTAAACACATAGCAGCTGCTGAATTAAAGAATAATCAAAGTATCTTAGTTGGCAATTCTACAACTAAAATTAGATAATTACAAATAAATAAATAAAATAAAAAAAGACTCATAATTTACATTGATATTGATTTTCGCCACTAAAATGGGTTCTGTTTGAAAATTAAACAGGGGAAAAAGCCATTTCACAGAATCTGATTTGAATTATGGAGATCTATAAAAATAAAAAAAAATTAAATTAAATTAAATTAAAAAAAATTAATTTAAAAATAATTATTATATGAAGGGATTAATTGGGTATCAGAACAGGAATTAGATGTGGAAATGGAGAAAGAGCAATAATACCGTAGATGGAGAGAGAATCGTCTTTGATGATCTTGGAAGATGGCCTCTCCAACTCCAAACATTCCAGAGAACTAGACGACGATCTAACCCTCCCCAACATATCCTCTCTCTTTCTCTCTTTAAAACTCTCTCTCTCTCTAGAAGTTTAAATGGCAAGGGCAGATTTGACTTTTCCCGAGGTAACATAAGGACCCGCTGCAAACGTGTGTGTGTGTGTGAGGATACCGGGAGCAATATGGGCTGAATATGACCCGCGGAAGAAGTGTCGGGTCAAGCAACTGGATTCAGCCCATACCAAAGCGTCGCAGAATAGGCCGAGCTCGGGGGATCCGTCGAGGAAGGCCAAGCCCATTAGAAAGAAGGCCCGAAACTGAGAGTCCAGCAACACTTGTAACTGCCTATAAATAGGCAGCGGAGAGAGAGTAAAGGGGGAGATTGTTGGTGAATGAAATGAAATTCTGTGAAAACTGAAAGAGGAATTTTCTTGCATTTACAATTGGCGCCGTCTGTGGAAAACAAGGAAGAAGATAGATTCACGCTTAATCAGCATCATGTTGATTCAAGCTGGTTCGTGAAGACGAAGCTTGATCTCTGGAAATTGAATCCGGATATGAGAAGTCGCAGTTTGTTTGAAAGCAGTTCTTGATTCTCATTGATCTTCATTGATCTTGAGAAGTTAGCGTCAGATTTACGCAGCAGCGATTCATCCGATCGCAGCTAGATCTGACAAGTTTGAAGCTAAGAAAACTCAGATCTAGCAAACGGTGACCACGATTCGGTGAATTCGAATCCAGATCTGATGGGATTCGCATCAGTGAAATTTAGATCTGATTAGAAATTCATGATTCATGCCTTTGCTTCGCTCCGGAATTATGATAGGAGACGAGAGCTCCAATCCGGTGGAGAATGTCCGCAGATAAAACTCGATGAACTAGTGAACACGATCAAAGCTCTCCGAAGAGAGAATGCAAAGTTGAGAGCTGGAATGCAGTGTCAAGAAGTTCCGGTGATTCCTCGACCTCTTCCGGTAGTAGAGGAAGTCATGCAATCTGGTGTTGCACGCCACTGTGACCAGGAAGATAATAATCTGACGGATCTTCACCTTGAGGATGTTAGGGCAGATGATTTACCGCCAGTTGCTTTTCATGTTGATAATCGTGAAGGATTGATTCACATGGATCCCCGGCGTGAACAGATCAGACGGAGCGAGGCCATGGCTTTCGATTCATATCAGGAAAGGTTTAACCGAGAAAAAGCAGGCGATTTTGGATACCACAAGGTTACTCCACTCTGGCAGAAGGAGTTCGTGGAGGAGAGTTCACTTGATCCCTCTTACCGGCCTTTCGTGGCTATGTTTGATTATCGAAGCTCAGAAAGGAGATCTATAGATCAGAAAGCTACCGCGGGGCTCCAGAGGGAGAATGAGGCCCTCCGTTCAGCAGCTCGGACAATGGACTCACCATTTACCGATGAAATCCTGAATGCTCCAAATCTGAAGAAATTTGGCAAGCCTATTTTCATTCAGTTTGACGAAACAACCGATTCAATCGATCATGTGTACCATATTCAGTTAAAAATGGCCCTGAACACTGAGAACGACTCCTTAATGTGCAAGTGCTTTCCAATGAGTCTGGCTGGACCAGCACTCAACTGGTTCAAGAATTTGCCGAGGGGTTCAATCAATAGTTTCCAAAGCCTCTGCGATCAGTTCATAAGCCAGTACTACGGGAATAAATACCAGGCAAAAGATGTCTTCAGTCTATTCACAATAAGGCAGCATGAGGATGAGTGCCTCCAAGCCTTTCTTACCAGATTCAACTTAACCAAGAGCATGGTGATTGAATGCCATCCTTCTACAGCTATTCAAGCATTTAAGCTGGCCATGACACGTGCACTCCATTAAGCACAAACTTGGTGGTGAATACACTAAAGACCATGGATGAACTCAATGAGAGGGCTAATGGTTTTGTGCGCCTGGAAGAAGAAGAAGCAGCCAATGCTCGAAAAACACCCATCATATCAACAGAAGAAAAAACTAAAGCAAAGATCATGCAAAAGCAAGCTCTACCACCGCGTCAGACCTCCTGGAAAGCTGAGAAAAGGCCAAGAGAGGAAGAGCTGGTTACTCCACTAAAAGTTACCCTAGCATGGCAATACCAGGAAAACAAAGATAAGTTCCGACCGCCACCACCGATTCGGCAACCCCTCGAGCAAAGAGATCAAACTAAGCATTGTGTTTTCCACAACGATTTTGGTCATCAGACTAACGAATGTAGGAATTTGAGGAGGCAGGTGGAGATGCTGATTGGTAGAGGAGAATTTGTTAGTTATATTCAACGCCCGGTGGTAGAGCAGAGCCGACCAATGGAGCAAGCGAAGAGGAATCAAAAGCCGAACTCCCACAACTCTCAACCAGTTCGAATAATCAATGCAATTTATGGTCGGCCTGAACCTTCCGAGGAGTCAGATGAACTGTTTTAAACACGCCTTCTCCAGGCGCAGATGAAGAGGAGGATAGGCAGTGTAAATACTCTGCACCAGTAGAGTGCATCAACACAGATAAAGTTCGATAGAATTGACCTGTTACTTATTTTGATTCCTCATGAGGATCAGCTAGTCGTCAGTTTGACAATGGCCTAATGTCTGGTACGACGAGTTCTGATTGATCCTGGAAGTAGTGCGAATGTCATGCCGAGGGACACATTCGATCGGCTTGAGATCAAGCCAGACCGGCTCAAGCCCATTGGGAATCCCTTATTAGGGTTTGATGGAAAGTGGGTGGAACCCATAGGTATGGTAGAAGTAATAGTGCATACTGTAGAAAGAACCTTGACAGAAAGCTTTGTTGTGATCGAGATTCACCCCTCGTATAATCTTCTGATGGGTAGAGGGTGGATTCACAGAGTCCAAGGTGTACCCTTAACTCTGCACCAAATCATGAGATGCCTCGGGCCCGACGAAAACAAGGTGATTGACATTCATGGGGATCAGGTTGTAACTAAGGAGTGTTACTCTGTCACACTGAAATGTGCTGGAAAAGGGAAAGCACCTATCCGTTCGGCGAGCCCGAGATAGCAATTACAGAAACCTCCACCCAAGCAGAATTGGGAGGAGGAGCCTATAGATTTGATTGAAGGGCCCCTCGTTGATGTGCAGATCGATCGGTCAAAGCCAGAATGAACGACTAGAGTGGGAGTAAAACTCGCCGAGGGGAAAAACAGGAGTTAGTTAATTTCCTATCTCACAACGCCGATGTGTTTACATGGAGTCACTTAGACATGCCTGGAATTAGCCCTTCAGTATCTTGTCACTCCCTGAACATCAATCCCCTTGTTAAACCTGTAAGTGACTCAATGCAAACACATCGGCGTTGTGACATAGGAAATCAACTAACTCTTGCTTTTCCCCCTCGGCGAGTCTTACTCCCACTCTGGTCGTTCGTTCTGGCTTTGACCGGTCGATCTGCACATCAATGAGGGGCTCTTCGGTCAAATGCATAGGCTCCTCCTCCCTATTCTGCTTGGGTGGAGGTTTCTGTAATTGCTATCTCGGGCTCGCCGAACGGATGGGTGCTTTCCCTTTTACAACACATTTCAGTGTGACAGAGTAACACTCCTTAGCTGCAACCTGATCCCCATGAATGTCGATCACCTTATTTCCATCAGGCCCGAGGCATCTCATGACTTGGTGCAGAGTGGAAGGAACACCTTAAACTCTGTGGATCCACCTTCTACCCATCAGAAGGTTGTAAGAAGGATGGATTTCGACTACCACAAAGCTCTCCATCAGCACCCTTTTTGCAGTGTGCACTGCTACTTCCACCATACTGATGGGCTCCACTCGTTTTCCATCGAACCCAAGTAAGGGGTTTCCAGTGGGCTTGAGCCTCTCGGGCTTTATCTCAAGCCGATTGAACGTATCCCTCAACATAACGTTCGCACTACTTCCAGGATCAATCAGAACTCTTCTTACCAAGCATTCGGCCACTGTCAAACTGACAACTAACGGATCCTCATGAGGAATCTGGACACGTAACAGGTCGGTTCTATCAAACTTTAGAGCCCAGCGACTTTGAAAAAGTTGAATTGATCCAAATACTGAGAGAGCGTAACAAAGATGTCGATCGACTAGCATGTAGCGCCTCGAGCTCTGGAGAGACATTGGCAAGAGTAATTCCAGTAGGTATATTACAACCATCCATTTTCGAAGACCTTCCAGGCTCAGATCCTTGGCTGGTGAATATCATTCCATACGAGCCAAGTTGGATTGATCTGATCGTAACTTATATTCGGGATGGTGTTCTACCCGAGCAAAGAGATAAGGCTAGGAAAGTCAAATCAAATGCTGCAAAGTACGCCATCGTGCATAACCAGCTATACAGGAGATCTTTTTCTGGGCCATACTTGGAATGCGTGACCTCCTCAGAGGCTCGGCAGATATTGCGAGCTATTCATGAAGGTGTGTATAGAAATCATTCAGGGGGAGATCCTTAGCGCACAAGGCAATGACACAGGGGTACTTCTTATCGAACATGTCACGAGATACGGAAGAATTCTCTAGAAGATGTGATAAATGTCAAAGGTTCAGACCGTTAATCCACCAACCACCTGAGGACTTGCACGTAATGGCCACACCATGGCCTTTCGCATAATGGGGGATAGATGTGGTTGGTCCTCTGCCAACTGCAAGAGCTCAAAACAAGTACGTATTGTTGGCAACAGATTACTTCACCAAATGGGTGGAAGCAGAACCATATCCGAGCGTTACTCAGACCCATATGAGACACTTTAACTAGAGTAATATTATTTGTCATTTTGGTGTCCCAAGGTCAATCGTTATGGATAATGGGACTAATCTCGACAGCAAACAAGTCAGAGAATTGCTAGAAGAACATGAATTAACCAAAAATTAGCAGCAATAAGTCACCCTCAGGCCAATGGACAAGCATAAATTACAAATAGAATAATTTTTGCTTGCATCAAGAAGAAACTGGAGGACCAAAAAGGGAAATGGTTGAATGAGCTCCCAAACGTCCTATAGGCCTACAGAACGATCCCTAGACGTCCGACCGGAGAAATCCCTTTTGCCATGGCATACGGAACTGAGGCAGTTATACCGGTTAAACACTTGGTTCCAACTGTCAGAAGTTTAGCATGGAATCAAGAGTAGAATAATCAGATGCTGAGATATAACCTTAATATGTTGGAAGAAAAAAGAGATGTCGCGGCAATAGGGCTTGCGTTCTATCAGCAGACACTAGTTAATAGCCATAACAAAAGAGTGAAGCATATAGATTTTGCCCTTGGTGATCTGGTTCTGAAAAAGAAGGTAGGGATAGTTAAAAAGATGATATCATATTGGGAAGGTCTATATAGAGTTACAGAAGTCATAGGAAAGGGGGCATATACCCTAGAGACTGGCTGGAAGGCTGATTAACAAGCCATGGAATGCTACATCTCTGAAGAAGTATTATCAATAAAAAATTAAATTTCAATTTTAGAGTTGTGTATGAATTTCTGAGATTTATAAAAATGAGATTCTTTTTTGAAAAAGTTGATATGAAAACAACAAAGTAAGTGGCAGTTGGCACTATGAGCCGAACGCCAAAAATTTGTCAAAAAATAAAAGAGTGAAAGTAGTAAGTGGCATTCTAGCCGAGCGTCAACCACTTAGCAAAGTAAGTGGCAGCTAGCACTATAAGCCAAACACCAAAAACTTTCCTAAAATAAAGAGTGAAAGTGACAAGTGGCATTCTAGCCAAGCGCCAACCACTCAGCAAAGTAAGTGGCAGCTAGCACTGTGAGCCGAACGCCAAAAACTTGCCAAAAAATAAAGAGTGAAAGTGGCAAGTGGTATTCTAGCCGAGCGCCAATCGCACAGCCAAGTAAGTGGCAGCTGACACTATGAGTCGAATGCCAAAAACTTGCCAAAAAATAAAGAGTGAAGGTGGAAAGTGGCATTCTAGCCGAGCACTAACCACTCAGCAAGGTAAGTGGCACCTAACACTATGAGCCGAACGCCAGAAACTTTCCAAGAATTAAGAGTGAATAACATTCAGGAATAAATTAGCAGCAGAATACTATCAAGTTTGAATAAGGCTCAGGCAAAATTCAGTCATTTCATTGATAATAAAGATGAGAATTGCAAAGATGGGGTACAAAGAATGTCAAAGTTACAGAGGAAAACAAATCGAAGCATCAGGAAAGTCCTAATAGGTTGCTTCTGATCCTTCAACCTCTTGATTGGTCATCTTGGATACATTAGCTTCAAGAGAGCGCTGACCCATCTCTACACTGTCATTAGCCATACCATCCTCATAAGGAGGGGAGTCAAGGTGAATGATAGGGTCAGTCTGCTGAGCCCCATCTGTGGCAGTAGAGGATGAAGGAGCTATGGCGGATAAAGGAGGGGCGTCCAGACCCTGAACCTCGAGAGGAGAAAGAATGATTCTGAAAGAGGCGATCTGCTGGCATTCGTCAAATATGCCCTCAGCAGAAGTGGAGTCCGGATTAATATATACTCCAGGAGGGCCAATTTCCAAATCTTTATCGACCTCGTCCAGAGTAGAGCCGATCTGACCTTTGGCTGGAATGCGATCGGAGTAACCCTCTCGGAACCCTTGGGCATACCTGATAAGCGCCGAATATTCCGTATTCAAGCTCCCTTAATTACATTAGTTAAGTCCGTTAACTGATTATTTTATGTAGATTATCTCCATTGGTTTGTTTTTGTATATTTTCAGGTCAAAGTGCAAAAATGAGGTAAATTTGATGCCTTGTGGAATTTTGGAACAAAGG
>JAOTQH010270586.1:0-10725 GCA_025631255.1 Cornus kousa | reverse complement strand
AGGCTTTTGTTACATTCAAGCAGTGGAAGACCTTGATTGAGAAGCAGACAGGAAAACAGGTCAAGCGCTTGAGGACAGACAATGGCTTGGAATTTTGTGATGGATAATTTAATGAGTTCTACTAGACTCATGGGATTGTGAGACACCACACAGTGAGGAAGACTTCGCAGTAGAATGGAGTTTCAGAACAGATAAACAGAACGCTATTGGAGAGGGCACGGTGTATGTTGTCCAATGCAGGGTTAGACTAAGTGTTTTGGGCTGAAGCTGTTTCTACAGCTAGTTACTTGGTGAACCGGTTTCCATCGTTTGCTATCAATTGTAAGACTCCAGAGGAGGTATGGTCTGGTTCTCCTGCTAGTTGCAGTAATATGAGAATATTTGGGTGTCTGGTGTATGCTTATGTGAATGAGGGGAAGCTTGAACTGAGGGCTAAGAAATGCATATTTCTTGGTTATCAGCCTGGAGTCAAGGGATACAGATTATGGTGCCCAAAGGCTTCGGGAAAGATACTTGTTTGCAAGGATGTAACCTTTCATGAGTTTGCGATGCTTACTCCGTAGGAGGTAGTTGATTCAGGGAAAGCTCGGGGTGTCAGTGAGTAGGTGGAGCATGTAGAGGTTCAGTTAGAGGATAATCCTGTTCGGTCGACTCATAAGCAGGTGCAATTTTGGGCTGAGGGAGATGCACAGTTACAACAATATAGTGTGGCTAAAGATAGGCCTAGGAGGGATATTAGGCCACCTAAGAAGTATGGGTTTTCACATGCTGATTCGGTTGCTTATACACTTAGTGTGGCAGAGGATATTGATGAACCGTGTACTTGTTATGAGGCCATCACAGGTGGAGAGTCAGCACAGTGGTCTGTTGCCATGAGTGAGGAGATTGAGTCTCTTCATAAGATCCAGACTTGGGAGCTAGTTAAGAAGCCTAAGGGCCAGAAGATTGTGGGCTTTAAATGGGTCTTCAAGAAGAAGGAAGGAATTACAGGGGTGGAAGATGCGAGGTACAAGGCACACTTGGTGACGAAGGACTATGCACAAAGGGAAGGGGTGGACTTCAATGAAGTGTTTTCTCCTGTGGTGAAACATAGCTCAATCCGGGTGTTACTTGCTATGGTTGCTCTGTATGACTTGGAGCTTGAGCAACTTGATGTCAAGACTGCTTTCTTGCATGGTGAGTTGGAAAAGCAGATTTATATGCATCAGCCTGAGGGGTTTGAGATTCTAGGAAAGGAAGATCATGTCTGCCTATTGAAGAAGTCCTTGTATGGGTTGAAGCAGTCTCCTAGACAGTGATACAAGCGATTTGACACCTTTATGGTTGGCAATGGCTACTGTGGGAGTAAGTTTGACAGTTGTGTGTATCACAGGAAGCTCTCAGATGGTTCGTATTTGTACTTCTTGTTGTATGTTGATGACATGTTGATAGCTTGCAAGAACATGTCTGAAATCAACATGTTGAAGGCTCAGCTCCGTGGTTGTTATGACCGATGTAACGCACCCAAGTTGAATCAAGAATCACGACAGAAAAGTAAACACACCACACAAAGAACACAGAGATTTGTACGTGGTTCGGCAACAGCCTACGTCCACGGTCGGGATCCGACGAAAGTTTTCACTATGTGTAAAATCGGAGATTACAATATTTCAGTCCCTCACTCTAATTCTGTACGAATTCCAAAGTACGTGGTTCGGCAACAGCCTACGTCCACGGTCGGGATCCGACGAAAGTTTTTACTGTGTGTAAAATCGGAGATTACAATATTTCAGTCCCTCACTCTGTTTCTGTACGAATTCCAGAGTAAAATTGGAGATTACAATATTTCAGTCCCTCACTCTATTTCTGTACGAATTCTAGAGTACAATTTTACACATAGTGAAAACTTTCGTCGGATCCCGAGCGTGGACATAGGCTGTTGCCGAACCACGTACAAATATCCGTGTTCTTTGTGTGGTGTGTTTACTTTTTTTTTTTTTATTCAACTTGGGTTCGTTGCGTTTGTCATAACAAACTGGTATTAGAGCTTTTGGTTCGAAGCAGGGATGTCGTCTAATTTTTTGGAAATTGAGAAGTTTAATGGTAGAAACGATTTCAACCTATGGCGGGTTACGCAGCCAACCACAGTCCAACATCAAAGGAACATGGTCAGACAAAGGACGAGCTAAAGTGGTCTGGATAACATCCGAAAAGTGCTCCTCCCAATCACTCAACACAAGTAATCTGTCAAGTCTAGAGAAGATAGGAGGAGAATGACCACTAGACCAAGTGAAGGGCCCACCCACCAAAGGCAGATTAATCAAACCAAAAACATCAATGAACTCCGAAAAAGACTCCATCTCGACTGTCCACCTACCACCTAATGATCTCTCAAACGGGGAACGAACAACATTGAAATCCCCACCAATACACCAAGGCAAAGACCATCTCCTATCAACCTCTCCCAGCTCCGCCCAAAGCAAAAGACACAAACTGTCCTCTGTAGGGCCATAAATGCCAGAAAAAACCCAACGAAAACCATCCTCCAACACAGAGAAAATGCAGGAAGTAGAAAAAAGCCCAACTTGAGAGTCCATCATAGAGACCCACCGGTTATCCCACATCAGAAGAACACCACCCGCAGAGCCAATAGCATCCAGAGCAAACCACTCCACAAATTTGCCTCCCTATAAACTACGCACCAACAAATCTGTCATTGACTCAATCTTTGTTTCTTGCAAACACACTACATACCCACCCCCTTTACGAATCATCGCCTTCACCACTTTTCTTCTAGCAGGGTCATTGAGACCTCGAACATTCCATGATAGAATTTGTAGCTTCATAAGGAAACAACAGAGCGAAAAGACTCATCCCTCCCTCCACCACCCTTCTCCCTAGAACCCTTGTTCCTCCACCACCCTTCTCCCTAGAACCCTTGTTCCTTCTTTCATAAGTGACAAGTGCCGTTAGGCTCAACACTCCCCTCTCCTCCACCTCTATCACCCCCGGCAGGCTCCCTTTACTCTCCCTACCACCCATTCTATCCAAATGCTGAGAAGACAGAACCTCCAAAACATGTTCGTCGCCTCCTCCATTCGACCTTCAAAAGAAACACCCAGCAAAGAACCAATCTCAATTCCTTTCTCCCTCACCCAATTCTCCTCCATATCAGCCCTTCCCGAATCAAAACCAACCCCATCCTCAAAATTCTCATCTGGATGAACAACTGCCAAAGGAGCAAAGAAATCAAAATTTGTCTCATTGCCATTCCACTGTTTTGACCCCAAATCTTCAAAAAAAGAAGAGCAAGATCCACCATCCCCATCCTCGAAGACTGACAAGGGAGGGAAGTGACCAGCCAGCAGGGTCCCTTTTTCCTCTGCAGCCAAAAGACCCACTCGTCCCACACTGAAAACCCTTTAAGGCTAAATGAGTCCGCAACTTACTCAACAACACAGTCGCCGAAGCATCATCCAAACAGATTTTCAAATCACGTCCCATACAAACTGTGACACTCTCATCCTTCTGAACTGCAGACCGAGATGGACCCAATCAGTCAACCTGGAAAACCCCAAGCCCATCCTTCCGCCCATTCTCTAATCCATCCCTCAAATCAAAGGAAAAGTTGTTGGACAAAGAAGATCCCGGCCTCAACAAACCCTCCGAGCTGCTCCTCGGAAAATCAGAAGAAAAAGAATGGGAAGAAGAGGAAGGAACCACATGCAAAGGACAAATCAAGTAACCCATCTTACCCGGGAGAGAGTCTGAACAAGGAATCCATTTTTGCTTCTCCTTTCGAGTCCATTTTCTTCGCATGGCCGGGAGGAGAATCCTCTTCTTAAATCTCAGTCGATGCCCCTGAGAATGAGACTTAGAACGCCGTCCGTCTTTGGAGAGTGATGGGTAGACAAATGAGGTGGATCAGCAACAGAAAGTGGTCCAAACCGGTTGGCCACTTCCAGTCCAGAGCCCAAAACAGGTCCAGGATCAATGGGCTCTGCACTTGGCCCACAGCCCAAAACATTTGAGGGAACATCAGAGCAAATAGGGACCTCCACACCTTTAGCAATCTCACAAATCGTAGACCCTTGGACTTTATTAAAGTTAGGCCCAAAAACCGGCCCCACAGGAAAGGAGACATGATCCCTCACAACAATAGCCCCACCCATTGGCTCAATCACGGGCCTGGAAACAGTCCCACCACCACCTGAGCCCAAATTAACTTTTCTCGGCCCAAAGCCAGAATTCAAATTGGATACAGTTGTATCCCACTTAAAATGGTTGCCAATTCTGCGCCAACCACGTGTGTGGTCACCATCGCTTCCCCATCAACGCGCCTGATGCACGTGAGACCCAACTCGATTCAACCTTCGTTCCCAACTCTGCAAAAACATTTGCCGCCTCTGCAAATCCCGGCGACCAAGATTCCAACCACCAACCTTCAAGGAAGAATGGCTTTCCTTCCTACGCTGAGTAAAGATCCTTTTAAAACACGCAGTGTTTCGATCCCACAGGTCATCTCTCCACTCCTTCCGTCTTTGAAACACCTCCATCCCTTTTTCACCCATGGAAACCCACCTCAACCACTCCTCTTCTTTCAGCAAGTGAGAACCGTCACCCCCTTCCAGGTTGTCCGTCGTCGGGACGAGCTGTGGAAGTGTCTCCTCCCAAACAGCCACCTTATAGAAAAATTGGTCATCATGAACAAAAATGAAAGGCGGGCAAGCACAACCATCCAACACAGTAATCCGAACCCTCTCAGCATCAACAGATTCATCTGCATCCACCCAAATAAACCCCCCACACAAATCCCCAACCGTCACAAAAAGAGCATGATTCCAAAGGTGAATAGGAAGGCCGAACAACGAAACTTTCTTCAGCCCTTTCTCTTTTAATACCTCAGAGCAACCCACCCTAAAATTCCACGAATCCACCCATAGAGTGGCCTTCCCCCAGTCACGGCGTCCCTCCTTGAGCACTCTCTCAACCTCCACCTTAGATGGAAATCGAAAGAGGAGCAACGAATTCAGCAAAGGTGAGACAACCACCGCTGGCGAAACCTTCCAAGCCCGAGAAGCCCAAGCTGCAATCTGATTTCTATTCCCCACTTATTTGTCGAATTTTCCTACCAAACAAGTCTTCAGATCCTCCTTTCTTTTACCAACCAAGTCATCATCCAAAAAGATCGAGTCACCTCCGTGAGTGGACGCAGAGTTTGCAAATCCGCCCTGAAACAAACGAGGCAAAGGAGCAACTTCCAAGAAAGAATGCATGACATGAGAGAAAAAAGAAACCAAACAAGAAAAATAACAGAGGATTCCACCGAAGTAGATGACTCCGGTGATTGGTCAGAGCAGTAGTCTCAGGCCGCGTCTCTGTCACGGAAAAATTCTCTCAAGCACGAAGAAGTCTCCCACCAATTAGGATAATGAAGAATCTTCGAGTTTGTGAAGATTGTCACACAGCCTTATAATTATAAACAGTGTAAATAGTATAAAATAAATAAGACTAAATAGCTAACATATGTACATAAGAGGGCTTGATTGTGCAACATTCGGTGCTTATCACAACTCCAAACTTACCTATTGCTAGTCCCTTAGCAATACAACACAAAAAATGAAATGAAACACCCAAACCAAATGGTCTTAGGGCATTAGGTGTAAAGACACCCCAAAGGACTTAATAGCTTAATGTCACACCCCGCCTTGGAGGTTACGCCATGCAGGTGACACGTGCGCGTTGAGTAGGATGTTACATGGCGATTGCATGGCATGGGAATTTCTAGAATTCTCCAGAGTACTCTGGAGGGTTTTAGAGTTGTGTAGAATATGTAGATACATGTAGATATATATGGAAGTGTGAAGAAGGTGGGAGAAGATTCTAGAGAATCGATCTCCACCATCGGTTAGAATGCATCTTAGCCGTCCATTAGGGATAGGGATGCCTATAAATAGGAGTAGGACTTCGCTTTGTAGCCATCAAGTCTTAGAGTGAGTCTTGAGAGCCCTGTAGAGAGTTTGAGAGCTAGCCTTGTACAAAGCATTCTTTAAAGTAATAGAAGTGTTCTTTTCTTGCCAACTTAAATGCCTTGGTGTGCGTGAGTGTGCAAGCCAAGTGAGGCGAGGGCGACGGCCAGTATAACGCTAGTAAGCGCACGAGGGGAGTGTGTTGGCTAAGGTGTGCACAGTAGTTAGGCTGACCAAGTGCTTGCGCGAGTAAAAGCAACACCTTGGTGCCGCACGGGTTTGACTAGAAAGTGCCGAAACTCTAAGCCCGTGACAGTTGGTATCAGAGTAGGTTCGTCGAGGGAGCTTTGTTGGAGTAAGGCATGGCTAGCGAAGGAGACCACCAAGTCCACTTCATAAAGCAGAGCTTGGAGGAGAAGCTCGCCACACACTTGGTCTACACGGAGGCCAAGTTTAACAGGATCAAGAGAAAGATTGTGAAGCTTTACGAGCTAATCGACAACTAGCCATCAAGGCGCGAGAGAAGGAAAGGGACTTGCATGATCGGGTAGACGACTTGCACGTGGAGATTGTCGAGTGTAAGGAGGAGTTTGCCCAGGAGCGTGAGGTCGTGGTGAAGCTAAGGAAGAAGAAGGCGCCGGAACCAAAGGAGTATAATGGGGTAAGGAATGTGCACCAGATTGACAACTTCTTCTAGCACATGGAGCGGTACTTCGAGTGCATGGAAATCGAGGATGATGAGAAGGTGCAGACAGGCACCATGTAACTCGCGGACATTGCCGCTCTATGGTGGAGGCAGCGCTTCACAGGTAGGGATGAAAGAGCTGTTGACACATGGGAGGAGTTCAAGAGGTAGCTCAAGAAGCAGTTCTACCTCGAGTGCGTCGAGGACCTCACTATGATCAACCTAAGGCGCCTGAAGTAGAAGGACAGCATAAGGAAGTATGTGAAGGAGTACTCTAACTTGATGCTAGAGATCCCAAAGATGCCAGAGCGGCAACGCCTGTGCTTGTTCATAGATGGGCGCAGTCTTGGGTGGCTATGGAGCTTAGGAGGAGGGAGCCTAGAGACTTGGCATCCGCAATGGTTATATCGGAGCGGCTTAAAGACTTTAGGCTCGATGACAATAAGGTTATGTCTCCTAAGAGGGAGCACAACAAGGTGGGGGAGACCGACGCTCCATGAAAGGGAACTCGCCTAAGACCAGCGATGATGAACACAGCAATGAGGAGAGACGCCCACGCCATGACAAGGGCAAGGACTATGGAGGGAGGTCCAAAGCTAGTGACAAAGGCAAATGGGAGCGGAAGTATTACTTGTGTGATAAGCCGTCACATATTGCGACACTGCCCAACAAGAAGACAATGAGCGCCCTTGTGAAGGATAAGGGCAAGGGCAATGGCAAGATGGACGATGCGGGCAGTGACGAAGACAGGTGCATAGGGGCTATGCAGTTGCTGAGTAGTATGGCGCATGACACCAAGAAGAAGGGCAAGGCGAAGAAGGTAGCTGGGGTGCGCTATGTGGATGCGCAGGTTGGTGGCAAAGCTGTGCAAGCATTGGTGGACACGGGTGCCACACACAACGTCATTACCCCGAAGGAGGCGCAAAGACTTGGCCTGGAGACGCGCAAGACGGAGGGCTAGATCAAGGCCACCAACTCCGAGGAAGCACGCGTGAGCAGAGTGTGCAAGGAGGTGGAGCTATGCATGCAAAGGTGGAAGGGCAAGCCCAACTTCCAGGTTGTGGAGATGGACGACCATGACATGGTGCTGGGGCTGGAGATCATGGACCGGAACAACGTCGCGCCAATACCATGCCTTAGGGCGTTGATGATACTTGGAGGTGAGGAAGGCAAAGCCACATGCATGGTGCCGCTCGTGGGCAGGAAGGAGAGTTAAGAGGTGGAAGTCAACACGATGGAGCTTATGAGAACCTCACACCTCCTGAAGGGCGTGCGCACATTTGGCCAAGGACATATGCGCAAGTGCTGAAGAAACCAAGAGAAGGCATCACGAAAATGGGTGGGGGAGGATGTCACGCCCCGCCTTGGAGGTTACGCCACACAGGTGACGCGCGCTGAGTAGGACGCTACATGGCAACTGCATGGTATGGGAGTTTCTAGAATTCTCCGGAGTAGTCTAGAGTTGTATGGAGGGTTCTAGAGTCGTGTAGAATAATACTTGTATATATATATGGAAGTGTGAAGAAGGTGGGAGACGATTCTAGAGAATCGATCTCCATCGTCGGTTATAATGCATCCTAGCTGTCCATTACGGATGGGGATGCCTATAAATAGGAGTAGGACTTCACTTTGTAGCCATCAAGTCCTAGAGTGTGTCTTGAGAGCCTTGTAAAGAATTTAAGAGCTAGCCTTGTACAAATCATTCTTTGAAGTAATGGAAGTGTTCTTCCCTTGCCAACTTAAGTGCCTTAGTGTGTGTGAGTGTGCAAGCCAAGTGACGTGAGGGCCGGGCCACTACAACACTAGTAAGCATACGAGGGGAGTGTGTTGGCTAAGGTGTGCATGGTAGTTAGGCTGACTAAGTGCTTGCGCGAGTAGAAGCAACACCTTGGTGCCGCACGGATTTGACTAGAGTGGTGCCGAAACTCTAAGCCTGTGACATTAAGCTAACTAGGCTACGAGAGGCCCGGTTACTTAGTAAAAAGTTCTCTATTTATTTACTTCTCTTAAGCACCACCAAACACAAAGGGGAACCGCCCTCCAAAAATCACGAGTGTGGCCAATCTCTCCAAGCATTAATCAAATCTCTCAAAGACTGTGGCATAACCCATTGGACGCCAAACAGTCCAAAAATAAGGCTCCAGCAGTCGTGGGCCACAACACAATGCAATAGAAGGTGATCTACGGACTCATCATTCCTCTTGCATAAACAACACCAATTAACAGTAATCTGTCTTCTCTTTCTCAGATTATCTAGGTTCAAAATCTTACCCCAAACAGCAATCCAAACAAAGAAGGCCACTCTGAGAGGAGCCTTGGAACGCCAAACCGTCTTCCAAAGGAAATTAGAACCATGAAATTCAAAATGACAGCGAAATAAGGAATAGCTCACCCTGAGGAGAAGGCACTCAAACCAATGAGTCAGTGCAACTACCATCCACCTCCTATCTATACAAAAGCTCCAACAAACCAGAAACATCATCCAACTCCCAATCCTGAAAGGAAAGCCGAAAATGCGCATCCCACGTGAGCCAACCATTTTCAAGCCGATAACAATCACCTTATTATGTCTTTTCTATAATAGACATGACCACCCCATAATGTAATTTTGGACATATAAATAGATTGATATTTCTGTAAACATTTAGAACATTGGCTATAACACTTGCATGCTAAGCTAAGCTTAATGTCCATTGGTTAAGATTATCAATTTTTACTAAATTGCATATATTGAATATATGCGTTTAAAAACCAAGGGTTATGGCTTAGTGGTACTTCCTCACCTTCCGAAGTAGAAGGTTGAGGGTTCAAGTCCTCATAGGGGCAAAGTGGGTGTGTGAGTTTCAACTAGGAAAAGGATTTTTTTAGCAACTTTTCGATTGATAAAGATAACATCTCACTTTCTTTTCGTTATTCAAGACTTTGATACTTTCTTTTATATTTACCTATAGGAATTCAATTTATGGCAACATTTTTATGGAAGGAAGAAGGAATTTTAAAGAATTTATTGTTGTTCTACATTTTAGCTTCATAAATATATTGACATTATTTAGTTAAATCTTTTACATCACTTGGAATATTAGCTAATGATAAATTCTGGAGTCTTCTAGTTATCTTGTTGCTATAATTTGAATTTGGATTTAATACACCAATTTTGATCTATTCATTTTTCTTATCATCTTTAACCTAATTATGGTGTGAACTTTAAGAAGCTATACTTAAGATTATGCTTCCTCATTAGTATAACAATTGTTATATTCAATGCTTTCAGGTATACAAGACTAATTGTTGTCGAGACTCTACGTTTGTATCCTCAACCTCCATTGCTCATCAGACGTGCTCTCAAATCAGATTTATTACCAGGTATTAGTTTTGATTGAGATCAAAATAGGTGAGGATAACTTTATTACCAAAATGAGGAAAAAACAATAAAACTCAAAGACGAGGAATTAACAAAATAACCACCAACTTCTCATAGTCCAAGAGGATAGCCGAAACGCTCTCACAAACTGAGTGAATAGACTACAACACAACAAGGCAAAACCTAAAACCCTTCACAACTCAAGGGAATAAGTAACTGAACAGAAAAGGCATAACGTTACTAAGAGGCATCCCACTATTTAGGAGAGGGATTCCCATTTTTTAGATTGATTGCCTAGGAGGCATCGTGGTTTGTTCATGATAAGAATTCTTAGGCTTACACCATAACTTTGTAAATGTTTTTCCCTAGCCATCTTAAGCCTAAAAATTTCCTCTTCAAAGTTTCCCCTTGTTCTCTCTATAAAAGGAGGTGATCTGCATACCAAAAAATGATGAGTTAAAAAATGAATTGAAGCAAAATGAGTTGAAAAAGTCTTGTGTTAAAGAATATTTGAAGGAAAATGTTGAAAGAAGTGAGAAGTTGCTTATTGGAATCCATGATTTGCTTGTTCAATGATTCCATCATTTACTTGTTCAATGATTCTATTATTTGCTTATTTGTAGCTATAATTTCATCAGTGGGGTACACAAAAGGTTGATTGGAAGCATATGGATTGTACGGAGGACGGTAGCTTGAAGAGGCTTGGAATGGTCTACAACCTGTCTCTTATA
>JAOTQH010270575.1:0-10725 GCA_025631255.1 Cornus kousa | reverse complement strand
ATACACATTCCTACATACTTCATCCCTATCATTTAAATCTTATATGCACACATGTATAAATATATATATATATATACATACTTCCTTCCGTAATATATTATTTAGTAATTGATTTACACATATAAATGCTACTAAGTATAGTGGTAACACTCTATCGCTAAAAAGCTCAAGAAATATCTCTTATGGTATACACTTTCAACTCTAATGAGTTAAAAATCAACACTGAGGCTTCACTGGACCCTAGGAACCTTTCCAGAACATCACACGCATTCCCACGTGCCTTCGCGCGCTGCCCACTCACTAACACACACTGCACGCGCTCCCACGTGCTAGGGTTCACTGGCAGGCGCATCCACACGCCTGCACGAGCCCTCACGCGCTGGCAACACTCTTGGCGCGTGTGTGGCTTGCTTCCATTGGCCATCCTTGTTTGTCTTGCTGAACCGCGGCGCACAGGATCTTATCCCCGTTGACCAGACCCAATCTAGGGACCAGATGCTCATGCTCCTCAACCCTCTCTACTCCGCGAAGCACTGAATCTACCGTCCCTCCATCAACTCATCTCAGCTACTAGATTTGATGGCACACCATCCTATCCTAAGCCACAACACACTGGATTAACTTGTTAGCCATCAATCCACATCAATGGTTCACATATGCGGCACACCATTATTCAATGCACCGCGCCGCACGGAATTCCAGTCCCTTGGATGCGTCAATCCCTTACGTCCCAGTGTGATTAGAAGAACATATATACATATATATTTTTAAATATATATATATATATAAGTATGTATAAAACAAATCCTAAAACAACCTTTAAATATACAAATTAATTTCATAAAATTTTCAGAAAATCCCAGACAAATCATAATTAATATTTTAAGTCCACGATTAATTTATATAATAATTTAGTCATCCATTCTATACACTTATTCACGATAAACATGATTAAATCCAACTTAAACAATTTAAAAAAATAAGAATTGAAACATCCTAATACACATACATATATACACAAATGATTAATCTACCTCTATGAAAAGAATTGATGTGCTCCTAATAATCTGATTAATAAATTATTTTAAATCAATACCATTAAAACTATAATTTTAAATCAATAAAATTAAAACTATAATTTTGGATAATCAAGGTGAAAAGTTTATAAGTTCTAAGAGGAGAATTAGAAAATAACTTGCCTGTTTTTTCCGAATACGACGTCCTATTTCTCTGATCCGGCCTCCTCTCTGTCAGCCCTTCTTCTTCTCTCTCTTTCACTCTTATTTTTCTAACGTGAAAAAAAACTCCTAACCCTAAAGTCTTATGTGTCTATTTATGCACATAAAAATCTAAATCCTTTTCCTATTATGATTACCGTATAAAAGACATAATATTTATCTTTTAAGTAATATATATACATACATATATTTTAATATAAATATGTATATTACCTTCCATATATATTCATTAGTTAAATAAATTTAATTAATTAATAATTATTTGAGAGGGTATATATGTCAATATATATATTCTTCTCTACACCTTTTAGTAGACCATTGTGTGTTGTATTAAGACTTCAGTAGTTTGAGAAAATAAGTGTTACTGAACACAAGATTGATAGTTTAATCCTGAAGTGGTTTACAAGGAGTTGTTTGGATTTTTGTAGTTCTGAATTGAGTGTCTTTATCTGAGATTTCTATTGATTACACTTCACAGCAAGTCTTTCACATTCCTTCAGTATTTCTTCTGTTTCTGAATCACTGTCTTCTTCAACTTTTGATACAATTTGTGAAGTTTCAAGAGTAGCCATGAACAAACACTCATCTTCTTGTGGTTCTTCAGGTTTGTCTTCTTTAGGTACAGAATCCCAGTCTGAAATAAAAGCCTTCTTTCTAAACTTTCCTTTAAAATTCCCTCCTTCATTCTTTCTTAGCTGTTTCCCTTTAGACAATGGACAATTTGAGACATAATGCCCAAGCTTGCCACACCCATAACAGGTAAAATTTTGATACTGATTTTTCTTCTTAAACCTGAATTTCTTTGACAAATAAGCCACTTCATCCTCTTCAAGATCATCTTCTTCAGACTTAGATTCAAATTCTTACAAAACCTCTTTAGCTTTCAGAGCAGCTTCTCTTCTTTGAAAAGTAGGAACACCAATTCTCATTTCATAGGCTATGAGAGAAGCTTAAAGTTCATCAATCTTCATTTGAGATAAGTCTTTGTCTTCAAGAATGGTAACTTTTGCATTGAACCTAGGTGTAAGTGACCTAAGTATCTTTTTGCAAACATCAGAGTCCTTGATATCTTCACCAAGAGATTTTGTATTTTTGACAATGTCATTGATCCTGAATAAGTATTCAGCCACAGTTTCCCTTTCTTCCATCTTCCAAGCCTCATATTGAACTTTGAAGAGCTGAATTTTGTTTTCTTTGATAACAGTGTTTCCTCCATGAGTTGCTTGAAAAGAATCACACATTTCTTTAGCTGTTTTGCAAGTCTTGACTCTGGTAAATTCTTGTTGTTTTAAAGCACAATAGAGGACATGTTTAGCTTTACCATCATTAGCAACAGCAACCTTGTCAGCTTCAGTAGGATTTTTAGGATTAACAATTGTAATACCATGCACAGCAGCATGCCAGACATCATAAGAATGAGACATTAAAACTGCTTCCATTATGATCTTCCATGAATCATAATTCACACCACTGAAACCTGGAGCTTTGTTTGTAACTTGGCCTTCATCCATTGCTACACCAACTGCAGGCTTGCTAAAACCCTATACAGTAGACCAAGGCTCTAATACCAATTGTTGGACCAAGAGGGGGGGTGAATTGGTCAAAAATAATTTCTTCCTTTGATAAATTCAATGCAACTCAATAGTTAAACAAGTAATAAGTAATGCAAAAGATTTTACAAGGAAACCCTCTCAATTAGGGAATACCTTGGTTCTTGGTCAATGCCATTCAATCATCCACTAGCTGCAAGTAAGTTGTTACACACTCAGCTATCTCACTCTCTGCACACACCCTTGTTATAGAAGTAGACACTAGCTATCACACACTTCACTTACACACTAGCTCAACAAAGTGTATATACACACTCCCCCTGTCCTAGGCAACCCTGCCAGCACCAAATAAGCTCTCTAAGCTCACCAAATCCATCACATCAGGTGTGAAACAATAAACATAAGTCTTTCCTACAATTGAAATAGGGCAGACAACTCAGAATTACAAATTACCACTTCAACACATCAATTTGCAGCATCTAGTACTTAAGGGTAAAATGGGAATTTCCTCTTGAGATTCATTCAATAGCTTCATACTCAGTCTTCATTCACTATGATATACATGATCATAGTTTTGAACAATGAATTATATCGTGAGAAGATCACAAAGTTCATTTCAGCCCTTGTTTCAACAAAACACTATTCAGAACTAAGGGTTGAATACTGAAAATTGCAGCAGATCATAATGATACCATAAAACCAACTTCAACATGCTAGATTCATCAAAATACACTTGCTATATGATTAAAAACTCATTATATAGCAAGGTATAACCAATCAGTGCTAGAATCCAAGAATCAGTCAGCAATTTAAACAACACAAATGATCTCACTATGCAAATTTGATTTTAGCATGTTTTTCATCAAGACTTTGTGTTGAGCAAGTGTAAATAGATAAAATATACCTGTGTAAGCCTTCAGATTAGACCACAGCACATTTGAACTCAAATTCACTACTCAATCCAGCCCTTGGAGCAACAAAAGCACCAGCATATTTGAACTCAAATTCACTACTCAATCCAGCCCTTACAGCAGCAAAAACACCAGCAGCAACATTTTCTCAGCAAAGTACTTCAGCAAAATATGAATCAGTGAGATTCCATAGCATAAATCATCATAAAACTCTAAGTAGATCAAATTCAACTAAAGCTCTCGAGAATATAGACTGCAGCTCAAGTTTTCATCTCACCTCTAAGATCCCTAACCCTAAAAAGCTATAACAGCATATATATATAGGGTTATTCAATACACAGAACTTCATATACCCTCAGAATACACCTGTCACCTCAAATCAATCACTGATCACACACAATGCAGATATTTTCAGGGCCAGGAACCAATTACAGAAGGACATGTCAGCTATTTTGTCATTTAGCTCAGCTAAAAACATACACTTTCAGTACACAGCTAAGTATAATTGATTTTCTTCAAACTTAGCACCAAGAAATACAATATTCTTGCATATTCGCTTCTTTTGGGATCATTGTAACGTGTCTCACTCATGAGCACAGAATGAAAGTACCAAAATACCCTTGCAATAGACTTTACACTTTTCTGCTAAAAGAAATCCTGAAATTGTGTAAGTGACAATGTAGCTTCAATAAGATCACTCCAGTGCAATGTACCTTTCTGGGCATGCATATCTATATTGTATATAGCTGAGA
The DNA here is from genome assembly GCA_025631255.1 of Cornus kousa. NCBI lineage: Eukaryota > Viridiplantae > Streptophyta > Magnoliopsida > Cornales > Cornaceae > Cornus > Cornus kousa. Next base: position 6,274 of record JAOTQH010270575.1, on the reverse strand, counting down.
AATGACACTGTTACCCCTGAAACTCTTTGTGACAGTTAACACAGGCTGACTCCACATAATTTTTAGTAATTTAAGCAAGAACAAATAATTAAGCTATGATGAACACATTAAAACTGTAATGAGGGATAAGTCACTGAATGGACAATGACCACACTATCCTTGAGACTTATTTCAAGCTACTTTGACAATGAAGAAGCCCTTTGATGCCACTGCCACTTAGATTTTTGACATTAAAAAGGCAAATAATGCTTAAGAAGTCTAGGACCAACAACATTTTATAAAATAAAAAAAAATTTAAAAAAACAAAACAAAACAAAAAAAAAAATTAAAAAAAACCAATCGAGCCTTATGCCGATCAATAGAACCATTTTGAATTTGTTATGCCTCTCTTTTACCACCAACCAAGCCTTATAACGATCAATAGAACCATTGGCTAAGTAGTTCATAGTTTAGACCTAGTTGCAGCCAACTGTTTTCTCCCCAGCAGGTAAACTAACAAGTTCTCATGTATTATTACATTGTAAAACATCCATTTCTGTTGTCATGGCAGACACCCAATTGGGATCCTGGAGGGCCTCTAACACTGATCAAGGAATAGAAACAGTCACAATCTTGCCCAGGAAGGATTTATATGCACCTGAAAAACCATCATATGAGACATACTGTGAAATAGGGTGGTTAGTGCTACTAGAAAAACCATACCAATTAGGAGGGTGATGATCACGGGTAGGATAACGAGATGTATGCTCAAGAGTAGTAGGAGCCACAGAAGAAGGAGAGTTACTTGGACCTAGTTCTTAAGATGATTCTGGTAAAGAGAGTTTGAGTGGGATGGTGATAAGAGTAGACCTGCAAAGGTGGAGGGGAACCTTGCATGGATGGAGAAGGAGATTCCAAGACAGTGTGATTTTTAAATAGAGGAACTGGATAGGCAATAGGAGAGATCTCCTTCTCAAGACCACAAGAGAGATAATCATGTACCACAGAATTACTACTATAAAAAAAGAACAGTTTCATAAAATGTTACATCAAGATAATGATACATATGTTTGGCTATAAGATCGTAACAACGATAACCCTTTGATATAGCAAAATACCCAAAAAGAAAAATACACCTGATTGATTTATCATCAAGTTTATAATGAGAAGGACTACGGCTATGAACAAAACAAGTACAGCCGAAAACATGAGGCAGGAGGTGAAACAATATATAATCAAGCTGGAGAATCTAAAGTGGAGCCTTACTACCAAAACTCGACTGGGAGTACAATTAATCAGAAAAGCAGCTGTAAGAACACCTATATGCCAATAGAATTTAGGCACATATATACCACTCAAAAGACATCGGACCACAGACATAAGATGACAGTTTTTGCTTTTATAGCCATGCCATTTTTCTCAAGAGTGTAGGGGCAAGTGAGTTGATGTAAAATCCCCTTTTTATTAAGTTCAGTCCGGAACTCATTCGAAACATATTCACATCCATTATCAGAACTAATTTTATGGACAATAGTGTTATACTGGGTTTTGATTATTTGAAGAAACTGGGTAAATAAAAGAAGCACATCAAATTTATTTTTTAATAAATAAACCCAAATACAACAAGAATAATCATCAATATATGTCATATAATATCGATGTCCAAAAAAAGCAGTAACTGGGTAAAGGCCCCAAATATCAAAATGAATAAGATCAAACATACTAAGAACATGACTCATATGAGAAATATTGCTAGTTCTAGTATATTTAGAAAGTTCACAAACTTCACATTGAAATTTATGGTCCTTACATGCGTTATTTAATGAAAAAATAATAAGCATAGATACTGAAAGTTTACATGCCCCAAACGTGCATGCCACAGACTAAAAGTGCAAAAAGAAATATCATAAGAACTAGAAGCAGGTAGGACAGAAGCTTGAAGACCTGTTCATGGTGGTTCCCCAAAGTAGTAAAGCCCATCTCGCTCATAACCCTTGCCAAAAATCCTTTTTGAACAAAGGTCCTGCAATAGACAGTGATCTGGTAAGAATATATCTGCACAATGGAGGTTTTTTTGCAAACCGGCTAACAGATAAAAGGGTAAAGGAAAATTTAGGTACATAAAGGATAAATGAAAGAGTAATATCAGGAGACAGATAAGCGTCACCCTTACTATGATTGTAAGATGTAGAGCCATCCGTAAAATACACAGGTTGGGCAACATGTATGACATCAGAAGAAAAAACAAATAACTCACCAGTTATGTGATTATTGGCCCAGAATTCAGAACCCAAGTAGGCTATTTAGCCTTAACATAAAATGCAGTAGGAATACCTGTAGCAATTATAGTAGTGGGAGTAGTTGAAGAAGCACCAACTCTAGAAGCAAGAGAGCCAAGTTGATCCTGGATCTGCCCAATTTGAGATTGAAACTGGCTCAGTCCTAGAAATACAGTAGATCTACCAATAATAGCAGGAGTCTCTACAACATCAGCAGTACGAGAAGAACCAATTCGAGATAAACAGATCCTAAAAAATTTCTACTTCAATTCAAGATGAAGTTTAAAACAGTGAGCCTTAACATGTCCAACCCCTCTACAATGGTGACAAATAATCTGACCTCCAGAAGTACGTGATCCAAAGTTGGCTGCAAAAGTGATACTATTCCCAGCAGGCTTAGACACTGGTAGAGGAACAAGTGAGGGCTGAATTAAACGGTGTCTGCGTTATTCACCATCAACAGTAACAAAGGCTTCCAAAGGGATGGTATTGGTGATGCATTCAAGATCTGAGACTTAAGTGGTTCAAATTATGGGCGTAATCCCATCAAAAAGTAATAGGTATGTTGACAATCAAGACGTTTAACAAGAAGAGAGGCTGCCTCGGGAGGAAATTCACTGAGAAGCTCATATTGAGTTAGTTCCTCCCAACGAGATCTCAAATACCTAAAGTAATCAGCTACAGACAAATTCAGGCCTTCGTGCGAGGCCTAAGCAATATCTTAGTATAAATAAAAAAATATGGTCATCATTCTTGGAATGAGCATACATTTTATTTCAATCAGTCCAGAAGTCATTAAGAGAGTCATAAAACATGAATATATTATAAATTCATTCCTCCATAGAATTAAATATCTATCCTAAAATGGTACAATTATCCGTATCCCACTGAGCATATGTAGGATCTTTAATATCTGGCATCTTTTCAGTGCCCAAAAACCACCCTAATTTGCCTTTTCCACTAACATAAAGGTGGAGGGAACGAGCCCAGGATGCAAAATTGTAGCCATTCAACAGCATACTAGTAACTCGTTGAGCTGATGTGTGTTACGCCGAAGAGAGAGTTTCATTGTTATTACTTGAATCAGCCATAATATTAAATAGAAAAATTCAAAAAATCACCAATAATTTCAATTAAAAGAGGAATAAACCTGATTTTGATCAAACCAAGAAGCCGGAGACACTGCGGTCTGATCTGAAGATGCTGTCGAATATCCCTATAGCCCCAAAAAATTTCAAACACATCTTTTAACCCTTAGCGCACGAAAAAGACTAAGGAAATACCCCTACAATGGTCGAACCTAGAGGAGATTGGTTCCCCCTAGGACTGTCACAACAGTGGCCTAAAGAAGAGAGAGGGTTTATGAAGAAAAGAAAAAAAGAAAGAGGGAAGGGGTTATGACGAGATAAAGAGAGATCAAAAGAGGTGGTAAAAGAGAGAGAGGGGAGGAGGAGGCGTAGGTTTGAGGCTCTGATACCAAAAAGTAATTTGATAAAATTGGTGTACTCAATTTGAGAGTCTGACTATCATTATATACAAGAGAAAAATTACAAATATGGAAAGAGAATAAAATTAAATCAGAATAAAAATAAAATCCTTAAACATTAGCCTATAATGAAGACCCAATAAATTTGCCACAATCATTGAGTCAACTTATAAATATTATTTCCAACAAAGTTTGATCTGAAACAAGTCTTGATTCAAGCATCTATGGACATGCGTGGTTTAGTATTCTTATTAAGTACATTTTTTTTTATCTTTATAAAACTGAAAATCAAAAAATTATACAAGTTAAACCCTACTTGATCAAAGTTTTCAAGAACTATTTTCTAAAAACTCGCTTAAAAAAGAATATATGTTTTCAAAAAATTTCTTTTATAGTTCTTTGAAAATAGTTTTCTATTTTCTGAGTTTTTGTAATCATTTTTTGAATGACAAACCAAGTAGGTCCTATGTTTCTTCAAAAGTTTTTGTTAAGAGTTGGTTGAAACATGCTTGCTTAGTTGCGGGTGTGTGTTGGGATTTGTATGTCCTGACATTATGAATTCTTACTTAGGTAGTAGAGACGTATGTTCCTTGCATTAATTTAAAATTATAGTTATGCTTTATACAATTAGTGAATGCAAATGAATTATGTTTCGATTCATTATGAAATTGAAAGTATCCACTTAATTGCAAGAGATATTTATATGTATGTGGTTTAACCTTCGGGATCCTTTGACTGACACTTTGGTTAATTATGTAATTAATTGTTAGAGGGTTATATTCTTAATTCTTGAATTGTTTCTACTTGTATTTATTTTTGTATTGATTATGGTTGATAACAAAGTAAATTTGAAGGACTTCATAAGTTTTAAACAGAATAAGTTTTATATAGTTATTTACTAAATTATTATTTGTGTTAAACAAATGTTTATTGTGATCAAGCCGAAAAATAATCAATGAACAAAAATAAATATATTAATTATGCAGTCGGATTGATGACTTTAATTGTTCAAGAGCTAATTACACATAGAGTGGTCATAGTAAAATATTGATTTCATAATTATTTACTATTTAATTGGAGGTCAATTAATTTCCTTTGGTGGAGTAGATATTAGTTATGAATTAACTGAATTGGGTACATGGTAGTTGGGCCAAGTTAATTATTAATTCATTGGAACAAAGAGACTAGTAAGTCCAAATGATTCTCACCTACAACCCAACTTTATATTAGAGGCCCATGAGATTGGAGATATCACATTTCATTGTAAAGATTGAGAATTGTTATTTCCACCCCATGTGATTATATATATATATGGGGTCATGTATTTTTAGTAAGGCTGGAAGAACTATTAGTGTGTGAAGAACAGATTTCTCTCTATAATTTAGGATTTGATGTTCTCATCTCTAATTAAGAAGCTCCCACAAGCTTAGACACCAAGGTCTTTTATGCATGCATATGGGTTATTCCTAATGGCAAGACCATCATCTTCAAGGAGGAGGTCTAAAAAAGATGGATCTAGCTCAAGGGATTTTCTATAAGTAAGAGCGTTCACTTTAGAGGAGAGATCTATTTGAGGCATACTCAAGCCTTTGATATGAGTATTTTAACTCTATGTATGTCGAACATCATGTTCTTCTTGCATTAAAATTGTCTGTACAGTGAATCAAGGTCGAAAGATGAAAAACCCTCAAAAGGTTTTCTCAAACCTCCATTTTCCTAACAGTTGTATCAATAACTTGTTTGATTCTTGTGTAGAGATTATATTTTTGAATAAATTCATTATTCATGGGTCCAAATCATATATCCATGTGTATATGTTTATGTATATTGTTGAATGGATGTGTATGTTGATGTATGTTAATATCTGATATATATATATATTTTTGTGAATGGATGATGATGATGATGTTTGGGCATTGATGAAGCTTATAGGTTGATTAAATATAATCTTGTCTTTGAAATGAATGAAATTAAAGCTTTGATTTAACCATTTGAAAGTTTAATGATGTAATTTATTTTTCTTCATTGTATTTCAAATGTAAAATTGTTTTAAAGCCCTGTAATATGCATCAAGAGATGTTATTAAGCTTCAAGAAGGTCCAAGGAGGTAAAAGAAGGATTCGAAAATGTTTTGGGATTTTTCGGGAATTGTTTTGAATTTTTCCAGGTTAAAATATGCATTCTGAAATTTTCTGATGGCATATCGGTGAGTAGAGGTTCAGTCCTCCGGTTAATTCCCATAATAATATATTAATTAACTTACGGAAATTAATTGAATTTGATTAAAAATAAATTAGAAGGCATTTAAAGGGAAATAAAAATTATTTTAGAAATTTATTTTCAAATACGTGTCTCTAATTTAATTTGTCAATTATTTGATTAGGGAGATAATTTTCATCTTCATTGATGGTTTCATTGAAATTGAATATATATGTACATACATGTATATATACCAGATATATATATATATATATATATATATTGTGGTTATGATCGCTATAGTGGTGGAGGTGTGTGGAGAGGGAGATAG